>JAOEGS010017490.1:5603-34568 GCA_025447755.1 Corythornis vintsioides | reverse complement strand
GCAAAGGAATTCCTTGTCCCTGAAAATGTTTACAACTCAGAAATAATTGAAATCAGAAGCCAATGTTTCCAACAAAAAAAAAAAAAAAAAAAAAAAAAAAAAAAAATTTAAGTTTTATCTGCATGTTTCTTTCCTTCTTCTCTCCATCTCCTCTTCCAAAGGTAAGACTCCCTGTAAATTTAACCATTTCCACCTCAGATCAAGGCAAAAAGCAGAACAGCCTTAAAGAAGTGGCAGTTTTTCACCCAACAGTTTTAACAGTAACAAATCTCATGTCAATTACAGAAGAAAAGGGGGGCAATTAAGTTTTCGTATTTCAAGTTTTTCAAAGATCTCAAGACATTTTGCAGATTTTAGTGAATCAAACCTTGAAGGGCCTCTGAAAGTACCAGCATTCTCCATCTGCAGCTGCTATACCCACTTCTTTACACGTGATAATTAGAAACCATTAAAAGGTATATGGAAAGAAAATCCTATCCGAATGAAAACACATACTGCTGACTCCCATTTTGCTCTGTTTTCTTCAATACAAGCACTGTACAGTCTAAATTCCCCTAGTTTTCCTTTTCCCTTCCTCTATGTGCTAATTTGTCTATGAGTTTTAACACATAGTTCGGTCCCCTGACTCACTTGGTCTTCGGACTCCCATCAGGATGTGGCTCAAGTGCTCATGAGTAATAAAAGTAGTGGTGACCTTCTGCTCTGTCCACCTGGGCTTCAAGAGCAGGTCCCCAAAGGCCTTACTAGGGTCGACTCTTCTATTTTAAACACACAGAAACAGGACAGTCTCACTTGTGCATTTTTGGGTTGCTCAAGAACCAGCTATTTATAATCTGAGACAACCCAATAGATATTTTGGTTTTTATTAGACCAAGTTTCCTAATTATTCTGCTTCTTTATAGACATACATGTTTTCTAGCAGAAACACCAAATTAAGCTTCAATTTTGTTTTATTTTTTACATTTTTAATTGAAAGGCATTTTATTTCCAAATATACATAAAAAAACCAAACTACTGTGAGGAATGGTACTTTTGACCAGCAGCAAGCCCTAGGACATTACCAGCTGCTCCACTTATAACACTGGTTTGATATATTCCTACATAAAACATTGTCTGTTTTTTCTTTTTTTATTTAGGGGCATGCCATAGAAAACATAAGTACTACAGAGTACAATATATTAATTTTGATGTATACTGAAACGTCCAGTTAGCACGAGGGGAAGAGAGTGAACCTTTTGTAGCCATTTTCCTCTCCATAACTTCCCCAGGTGCTTGGAAGTGAAAAGCAAACATAGGCAGCTGAAGAGATTTTATTCTGTTTCTTCCTCAAAAACAGCTGATGTGACTAAAAGAGTAACATCAGCTGTGCTCCCTCTGCTTCTTGGAGGGTAGTGTTAGGAGAAGGCAGGTTGCCAGAGTTGTCTTTGGAGACATCTCCCATCACACCGCTTCTCCAACATCCAGGAAATCACCAGAGGTTTTTACTAAAGATAGACTTGAATTCCTCTGAAAAGGAAGTGATCTGATCAGTTCAGAGGAACACATAGATGTCCACACCCTGACAGCCTGTGACATGTAACAGGGCAACGGGATATTGGCACCTCTAGATTCAAATTCATTAAGAAGTATTTGAACAGTTCAGTGTTCCAGATATGATCCTATATGGACTAAGTTGTCTAAGTGAACAACTACATCTTTCCTCATTGGTAGAGGACAACTCTTCTAATACAGCAGATCCTTATACTCTACTGATGTACCCCCAGGAAAACCTGCAGGCTGTGTATGTCAGGTGGTGGTCCTATCACCCACAACAAGGGAAAAAACCTTACCGAGCTTGGTGGATCGCCTTCATGAATATATGTTTATTATGTCCTTTGGAGTTTCTCCATCTGGTGACCATCAGATTTCAAGAAGAGGCATTTTTACATTTTACATATTTTCAGTCATTCTGGATTGCACACCTTTCTGAAGTTTCACAATTTACACAGGGCTTCATTCTTCATCTGAGAAGAATGCAATGATCCTTCGTGGTCTATTTTTTCAGTACTCATTTTAAAAGTATTTCAAATTAGAGTAGTCATCCAATTAAAACAATTCACCTGGAAATGTAGAGCGGCAAAAGGGCACTGACATTTCTTTCCTCCTGATTTGCATAAGGACATTTCTTGTTTTGCCTAAAATGGGATCCATCTTTCATTTCCTGAACCTTGGTCACCCTATCTGCAAGATGCCCAGAGATGATCTTCACAGGCATGAAGAAAGCACAGGTGATATGTCAGGAGAGTAAGCCTGTGCCTGTGCAGGGCTGTTGGGCCAGACTCACAGTCCCAAGCAGAGCAGTTAGGTGCTGCTGGTTGGGGATGGGAGATCACCGATAACAATCTGCACACACACATCTGGGAAGTCAAAGAAGATCCAAGGATATCCAATATCCATGGCATCAGAGTGGCTGCACCATTTTTAGGGTATTTAGTTAATTAGTCAATTAATTAGCAATCTCAAAGCATTGTCAGCTGGAAAGGGCTAGCACGTATGTATATACTAGACTGTGATTTGCTCAGATGCAGTTTGGTTTCAGGGCATGTGAGATTTTCCAATAAGATCAGGTCACCCGTGTCTTTGTCCGTGAAGATTGAGAGTGGCAGTGAGGCAGCAACACAGCAGCCTGTTGTAAGATATGTGTGTGGGGCTCTGTCTCGTAACATTGTAGAGAAAACTGCTTGAGATTAAGTGAATTTGTAGTGAAAAGATTAAAAAATGGTAGGTCTGTGGGTTTGTTACACATATGTTGAACTGTATTCGATACTTGCCAACTGCCTACCTTTAAATTACTACATACAACTAAATGGAGACAGCACATATCATCATATGTATTTTTAGCATCATTAAACATCATGTAGCAATTTCAGCCTGCTAAATCGGCCTGGGATCTGCAAAGATGCTGGCATCTAGATTACTGCCCACTTCTGAAAGTGAAATGGTGCTAATGATACCCAAAACAGCAGTGGAAAATGTATGCTATTTTATGACACAGTCACTGACAGACAGCAATAACCTTCAGATGTAATGACTGTATATTTAAGTACCTACATTTCCCCAGATGCTTGCTCCAAATAACACCAGACATTAAGACAGGGTCAAAATGGTCTGGAATTGCAAAAGTACCATATTTAGTATACAGTCTTGAGCTGAATATGTGACATTTCAGCCATATCTGGTAATACCTGGCTCAGGTCTCTGTGTAGCCTCTCAGATCTGCAAAAAAAAATCGCTATCTAATGCCTCTTTAGGTAGCATTTGCTGCTGAACAGCCTCTTATTGCCTCCAAAACATGGTGCTAATTAACATGAACCAAGTTACAATATGTGCTAAAGATTCCAGCTTTGTAACTTACTTAATGAGCTTCGTGGGATTTGAACATGAGGCTCAAAGTAGCAGGGGAAACCTCATAATTAGTTTCAATTAGAAGAAGTTCCTACGCATTACAAGTATTTGATAAACTGCAGAGGGAAAAAGAACTACTGAACAGATACAAATCACTAGCTTTGTTTCATTTGTTATTATACTTATTTTCTTCTTAATTAGTGCTGATTGGCTTATGATCCTAATTAATGCATAGGAATTTGGAATGGTATACAATGGTATGGCTTAGAAGATGCCAGAGTGTACAACTGCTAAATTATTGCTAATTGTTATTTACACAAGGACAGGAAGACCAAGTATTGTGCTGCCTAATTAGAATTAAAGATATGGTTTCCATTTCCAAATTAAGCGAAGGCAAATGGGAAAAAATCATTATGGTTACCAAAAAAACCCTCATCTTTCTCTCTGACAGTCAACAGTTGTACTGCCAACTTTTTTTTTTTTTTTTTTAATTAAAGAAACAACGAAAACCAGCCAAGAAATAAAAGACCTTCAAGAAAATGAAGACCCTTAATCCAAAGTGGACAGTGTTCAAACCTTTTCAGATACCACTTCAAAATGTTTAATGTTCTATCCATTACAAGGATTTACTACTAGCAGCATGCACTGTGCCAATCTTAATTAGGGAAGACCATAATGATTTTAGCAGTTAGTACAGGTGGGTCTAGCCTATCTACTCTGCTTGAGTGGATACAAAGAGCTGGTGTCTTCAGTTACTCCCTTCAGAGCTACACAGGAAAAGCGTCCAACCCTGAAACACCAGAAACGTTGGGAAAAAAACCCTTAATTTTATACTGGTTTAGCTTCTGACTCATTGGCTGGCCTTCATAGTCCTCATTTATTTGCTACCTCTGCTTCATCTTCCTCCTCTGATGAAGCAATGTAATAGTATCTTTGATAAATCCATTGCCACTGATAAAGCACTTGCCAATACAGCAGATTTACATGCCCATTTCACAAGGTCTTTACAAGAATTACTTAATTCTCTGAACACATGAAATGCTGCATCAGTGTCATGGTAATTATCTCCCTCTATTATTTTTAATCACTCAACGCTGGAAACAAAAAGTCTCCATGTTAAGGTCTATGGAAAACTTGTTATGTGAGAAAGGAAAACCCCAAGGCATTTAAAAAAAACTCCAAATGATTTTTTCTATCTGTATATCAATTTTGATGTGTCTGAAATGCTGTACAGTGGCTATTGCAGGACTGACATTTGCACTCAGATTTCTGCAGAAACAGACATTTTATAGCTTTTATGCTTTGTTTGTTTCTTTTCCTACTCTCCTGTACCTTGGTGCCAAGGGAAAGGACAGGATCATCTAATAGGTCTTTTCTATCTCTAATTTCCATGATTTGATGAAAAACTATATTCTACACACTTTCAGCCTCACATACAAACATTTTTCTTGGCCACTAGTCTATGTTTAAGAATGTCATTCACTTTTCAGGGTTTCTAAAGGTCACATTTACATGCATACATTAGCATGCATATATTGGCTCTGTCGTACCTCCCTATCAATTTTCTTTTCTTTGAAATAAAAATAAGAAAAGAAATTTCAGCCCAAAATATCTTATAAGTCAGGGAGACCATAAATATTGGATGTTTTCTGACAAAATACTTGTATACACATACACACCTATGTTATAAACATACATGCGTATATTACAGGACACTGCCTGTGCTTGTCTGAGTTGCCTTGTTCCAATTTGCTTCAGGGCTCAGGGAGTTTGTGCTTCACTGCCAGCAAGGGGCCTTTCATTTACCAGATCAATGCAGATAACTCAGCACAGCCCTGCAGTATTGCTGAATGAAGATGCAGGCTTGTGCATGAAAAAAAAAAAAAAAATACACTGTTTTCCTGGAATAAAATGAGCACTGAAATCTGAGCAACAGACATTTCTGTGACCAGCCTGCACTTAAAGCTCCAATCCAGCATTACAGACTGAGACCACTTGGGCTCCATTCTCAATTGGTGAAGCCCTCTTTTAAACTATAGAAGAGGCATTTTCCCCTATTAGGGTTTTACCCTGACAAACCTGTCAAAACAGGACTTTCTCGAAATGAGAACTCAGCCCTGCAGCCTTCACTGATGTCTCTTACAGTTGAGTTTGTGCTTAAGTTGCTTGCTGAAGCCTGAAGGTTCTTGGTGTTGGTTTTGTTTTGAATGGTGCACACACTCACTGGTCTTTCACCCTCCCTGTAACTCATGCCATGGAGCCTGCCCACACACAGCTCCTTCTCTTCATGCCATCAGCTCCACTATTCCTCCTGAGCCACATCATCACCCTTTCTCACCCCTGCTGCAGCAGCTACAGGCCACCTCAGACACAGAGCCTTCCAAGTGTGAAACCTTCAGAAACCTTATCTTCTCCTTTGTGCCAAGGATGCCCAGACAGGCTGAACCTTTCATTTCCCACCTTGCACACCCTCATGCTTCATCAGACCTCCAGGCCCACCGAAGCCTCAACATCTTGAAAGAAGAGCTCTGAAAGAGATGTGTGAATGTGTTGAAGACAGACTTGTCAGCTCAGATAAACTCTGGCCCACCATGGCAATGCTGGGCAACAGGGTACAGCACTTGGTGTGCCTGGGCCCCACATGAAACAGGGTGTCCCCAGAAATGTACCTTCCATCATGCAGGACCTCACACTCTGGCTTTGTCTCAGCATCATCCTGCACCCCTGTCTCCTTGAGGAGACCATGGCAGAGGGGCATCAGGAGGCAGCAGCAGGGCTCCACACATTGCCAGTGCTGCAGGTGAGATCTGGCATGTTTTCAATTCCCATTTCATTGTCATCTTGTCTTGGGTACTGAACAACTGGTTTTTACTTGATGGATTTTGCCAAGTTAGAAGTTGTTTATTGTAGGGTTTGAAGTCTGGCTGCAAATGAAATTAATGATTGATGTATTTATCATTTCACCTGGAGCAAGAACAGATCTATATATTTACCCAGGACCTGATACTAGCACTGGTGCATCTGAGAGGCATTGGAGTCCTACGCTTGTTATCTTTGGTTCAGTCAGCTGACTGACATTCAATAGTAGAGCAGAAAAAAACACTCTGTGTTCTTCACTTAGTGGCCACAGAAGAAAAAAAAAGCCTGGGGAACACAGCGGATGAAAGGAGACATTCAAATTTGGAGGACATTTCCTGAGTATTATAAGAAATTTAGATAAGGTCACATTGAAGAACTCCTTGAATATTTATCTTTCAGATCATTTGTATCTCTCCAATAACACACTGACAACATTAATAAAAATCAGAGGCTGTGAACTAAAATCAGACTCTGCCTCAAACTTAACGAATATTCAATTCAGAGAGCGCTGCACACGGGTAGCTTGCTGGACTTGATGCCTTAAGCTAAAAAAATCAACTTCATATTCCCCCTCCCAGACTGCTGCAGTTATCGTAAAGCAGTTTCCATCCAACGTCTACAAAGCAGCCTCTGAAAATGAGAATATTGCCATTCCTGTCGCTAGTGGAGATGATCTTGTTACAAGAATAGCATGAAACAGGCATTAATTCTTTTAACTCTTTTCTGAGACCTTGAAGTAAGGGTCGAGGCATGCTGACTGTAGAGCAGTGTGGATTTTTGCTCTATTATGGGCTTATTGTCCCTGCTTATAAAAATAAAAAAAAAAAAAAAGACTTAGTATTTTGATCATATTGTATCCAGTGTTTTTCTTCCCATCATTAAGCTAAATTACCTTTTTACTAAACACACAGGAGAGTCTTGGAGGGGGCCACTTGAATTTGAGTTTAGGAATTTATCTTGAATAGACTTGTAAATAGACTAAACCACTACTTATATTTTATCAAACACTGTGATTTTAAAAACAGGTATTATGGAAGTACTTGGTTTCCCCTCGTTTTTATCATGATTTGTTGACCTTGTGTGTAGTGAGGCTCGAGGACTCACTTCACCACTGCAAAAGTGTGTGACTGACTCAGCACAGTTTAATTTCCTGGTAAATAAAGGAAAGACCTGATTTCAAGACTCCAGACCTGCCTGGCATGGATTACTTTGTTTCCCACATTACCAGCTCTCAGTGAGGCCAGCTAAGTCTTGGCAAAGGATAGAGGCAGAAGATAAGAACCTGCAATAAGAGGCAGATTTCCAACAGTGGAGATTTACTAAAAGGGTAAATCCTTTACAGCCCGGCATTTTTTATACCTTACTGGACTATCTGCTCCCATTCAACACCAAGCTAAGATGGTTCATTTAAATAGTCACTCTTTCCTGTTCTGAAGCATTAAGGTGATGGGCTTGGTTTCTGCTTTGCAGCAGGTCACTAAAGAGATCCTAACAACCTTCAGTATGCAAATCTCAGACCTAGATTCCCTGAGGACAGTCCCAGCACCAAATGTTCCACTTGATGGCCTCTCATAAATAACATCAAGGTTAACTTGTCACATGTGCAGACATTGAAACGGAAATGAAACACTGAAGTAAACAGCAAGTTCTTGATAAACAGTAATTAATACATATTAATACTCTGACAGGGATCTGGATCAGCTGTGATCAAGTCTCTACAGAAAGACATTAACACATTTTCACCTCTAAGGAAACAGTAAAATCCACAATGGAAAGGCACAAAGACTTTGTTTTCTTTTCCCCTTGGTTGGAAACTGATTTTAAAGCTACCTCTGAATATCCATTGTATAGGCAAAACTCCAATACACCCCTGTGAGAAAGCATCTCTGATAAAAACATCATCCAACCCATAAGCAAAAGGAATGCGCTCACTTGGTCCTAGGACATGATTAGAAGCAGTAAGGTATATAGGAAAGAGGCTGCAGCAATGAAATGATACATACAACACGCAGAGAGGTAACGTATTTAAGAACCACAGGAAAAAAAAAAAGGGGAAAATGGTAGAAATATGCAGAATGCATGCTACTCTGGACTCACAATGCACAATGGCCTTGGGATCTATGGAGGAAAAGCACTACAGCAGAACCAAGTCTCATTTTATTACTACAATTATTGATCCAATGAGTGCTTTTTTAAAAGCAGCACATGGCCATTTTCCTCATTTTTTGCTGGTAAACAAATCTGCCTCCTCCCTCTTACCCTCACTTCTGTTATTGGCTTTAAATTAAGTCAGCAAAATGATGGCGCTTTTTTTGCCATTTTTTTTTTTTTTTCCAGCCTTACTGGTTAAATGCTGAAGCATAAAACGAATAGTGTCAAATCATATCCTCAAAGCTGATTAAAAGTAATCCTGCAGATGCTAAATATGGATTACCACAGCAATTACTGGAAATTCGTAACCTTGCTAAAAAGGCATTCTAATGGAGTTCTGCAGCGCTGCCGTAGTTAAGGGCTGTTTACTTTTTAAAAACAATTTGCAGTATAATGTGTGGAAACATGGCCTTATACAATCTTCATCCAGTTCTGAATACAAAATCGCTTGTGGCTGCTGGGAGCTGTCTCCTGGTATCCAGTACCACCACAAACACTGTTTTCTCTCTCTCTCTGCTTTTGGACCAACTCTGACTTACATTATGTTTTCATTATACCTCTTACACAGTTTTAAAAAGTTTTAAATCAGTTTCATTCCTAGTATAAGGCCTTTCCCTACTATATATTACCCTAGGGCAAAGACACAACATTAAGGTCTGTATGTTCCAGCCTGTCTACTACACTGACTTTGTTTAGCATCATTACACGCTATCACTGGTAATATTCTACTGAGAAATAATCTGGCATTTTTAACAAACAGCCTCTAAATAATAAATGTGAACACAGGAATTATGAAGATTTCCATATCTCCTCTTTAATGTAGATTTAGTATTGTTTCCAGTGACAGTTAAATCTGTGACGATCATTCAGCAAATTCTTACATTGGTAATTCTGCTACAACTGTCATTCTCACCAAACATCAGTGGTTAAAGTTGTCTTTGCCATGGCTGAGCTCATATGGAAATGGAACATCATCTCCCAGCTTCGGAGATGCAGGAAAAAACAGAAGGGGTATGGATAAGTGCTCCTCTGTATTTTGCTGCACTTTCTGGAAAGGCAAGTCTGTTGACAACAGCTGAGAAATATGAATGTACCTACAGTAGACTGTTGTTGTCTTCCTGAAGTCCATTTTTTTCTAGGCTGAAGATTTATGGTTTGTTTGTTTGTTTTTTATTGTTAACAACAACAACAACCCAAACTAAATCCCAAATCAAACAAACAATAAAACAAACAAGCCAAAAAAATTAGAAAGGGGAGTTCACTGTATTTTGTTTAATTGGATAAAGTTCTTAAAAACTCTTTTCCAGTACATGAGATGTTGTAGCTGCAGATCTTTCTCTGCTCATCACCATTTAACCTTGGGATACACTAAAAATTAATAAGAACAATTCATGTATGAAGAAAAAAGTACTTCAGTTCACCTTACAGCTTTCCTAGGTAAGAGCATCAGAGGATAGAAGCACAGGGATTAAATAATTTGATCTAAAGTTTGGCTAAGGTTAACACATTCTAGCCTTCCTCCTCTTAGTGACTTGAAGGCAAGTGGGATACATTTGCAAGTTTTGAAATCAGATGCCTTGATTACATTTCCATTCTCTGATAAGGGAAATGTTACTCCACGTATGGGGAAACTGATTACGAAGGTACAAATATTTTGCCCGTATCTAGCATCAGTCCATGGATGTCATATTGAAACATGATCCCTCTACATAAGTCTGATAATATCAAAGCAAACAAGAAAGAAATATGTTTCAGCTGATAAAACCATCCTTCCTGTTACAGCAAATGAATTTCACGAATCATATACTTACCAAAAAAAAAAAAAATAGATCTAGCCTAAATATTTCCACACTTGCTGCACTTTCATACTGACTGCTCGTTGTAATTATCTTCTCTCAGAGTGTCAGGTTGTTGGTGGAACCAGTGCCACCTGCAACTACAATGACAAATAAGGTCTTTGCTCACTTTTATCAGCTCAGATTCTTAAGGGGATTGTTCACAGAAACATAGAATGGTTTGGGTTGGAAGGGACCTTAAAAATCCTGTAGTTCCAAACCCCCTGCCATGGGCAGGGACACCTCTCATGACACCAAGTTGCTCAAAGCCCCATCCAACCTGGTCTTGAACGCTTCCAGGGATGGGGCATCTACAACCTCCTCGGGCAACCTGTTCCAGTGTCTCACCACCCTCACAGGGAAGACTTTTTTTCTAGTATCTAATCTAACTCTACCCTCTTTCAGTTTGAAATCATTACCCCTCATCCTATCACTACAGTCCCTAAATCCCTCTCCATCTTTCCTGTAGACCCTCTTTAGGTACTGGAAGGCCTCTGTAAGATCTCCCTGGAGCCTTCTCTTCTCCAGTTCACTAATGAGAATTTGCAATACAGGCTCTACTGAGAGAAGACCCAAAATTGCCCTCCTTAAGCAAGATCTGTGCTTCTCTTTAAACTCTTCCAAAGGCACTAATCAATTTGAGACCCGAGGACTTATTGTCATCTCCTACTCTTTTCAGTCTGTGTTCAGTCTCCAATGAACAGAAGATGCAAAGCTAATGAAGTTAAAAAAAACTTTTTTTTTTTTTTCCAGTCTGCCAATGTATTGTCTCAAAAGAGTTATCTTTTGTGAGTGTGCCTGTTGAGGGAAGAGGAAAGGCTTTTAATTATTTCTAAAAAGGATTATCCCCATCTCTACAGAAGGGCTCTTGACATTTTTTTGAAGACTAGGCATCTTCTGTTGTGTTAGCAATGGAGCGTGTATGACAGCAACAGAGCGTGTTGTCTTTCCTAGTTGGTAAAATGACCCATGCTACTAATGGCAAAGCCCTCAAACCTTTCTGTTTAGCAAGATCCTACACAAATACAGATCAATAGCTTCAATTTGATTCTCACCAGTCCATCTGTAAAAACAGTATCACTCATATGTTTGCTGTCAACACAATCGCTCTTCCTGATCCAAACAATTTGTTGTTTGTTCCTATTTGTTCAGGAAAAAAAAACCAACCTCAGAACATTCATATTAATCTGAAAAAGCTACTCCTTTTCAAAGCACGCTGTGCTTCAAAATACTTTTGCCTTATCTTCTATGCATTAGAGAGCAATTGTAACACAGAAATGTCATTAGTCTTCTTTTATAAAAAGCATAAAGTGACTTTGAGTGATTACTTCACTAATAGTGACTTTAAACTAAATAGTAGATAGTTTTTAATATAGAATATGGGTGGTACTTCTGGATGGTCAGAGCACTCTTTACTATGCTGGAATACTATAAAGTCTTTGAGAAGAAAAAGAACATAAAAAGAAGGTTGGAAGTTTTGATTTGCAGTGAAACATAACATGAATTACTTAAGCCCAAGTAAATGATGACTAAAAGTAGAGATGATAACAATCTGCAGGTGTTTGATGTAGACAAACATGGAGGAAGAGGTTTTCTGGTCATCCAGAGGGTAAAAGTAGAAGCAACACTAGATGGACAAGATAAATTAATAAGTTTTCTTCACCTCTAATGACTTTGCTTCTATTATATTAGATCAGAGTAAAAGCTGGAGAGATACTAAATTCCTAATCCAGAACTTCACTGACAGTTTAAATAGTACAGTAGATTGTAATTTCTTCTTTTGTAGGCAAATGTTAATTAGATTCCTCACAGCTGTCTGTATATCCTTCTGAGTTGGCTGATGAGCACATTAACAACGTGAGCTGATTCAAGAGTAGAACGAAACTTCCTTGTGAAGGATAATTACACATGTGAAGCACAGACTAGTACCACTGAAATACTAGTATGCAGTGTTGCATATTTTGTACTATTTGCACATGGCTTTGCTGCACCAGCAGGCTCAAAATAAGCTACAGGTCTCAGCTCCACCATCAATGCAGCTATTAAGCATTAAAAAACCCCAAAAAACCAATCAGAGGAATTTGAAAGTAATAGATAATTTATTTTCATGTTTTCTAAGTAGTCATAGGAAAGAGTAATCATTTGACACTAATAAGCCTTCCTCATACATCAGTAAAATGAGGAAACATTCCTTCTCATGTTAGTTTATCATTGGTAAAACCACAGAGTATCCTTGGTTGAGTATTCCAGAGGTGCCAACTATTACACCACTATATCAGTGTCAATTACATTTATTCCCAGGCATTTTGTCATTATCCTAGATCTTTATCCAAATAATTAAATGTAGATGGGAGATCTCTGTCCAATTACCTTATTCCAGAATTGTCTTAAGCTGTTTCACAGTCAGTTTTGTTTGGATTATATTAAAAGTAAGAATTACAATTCAAGTTCAAACTAAAATAATCAATTGAATTATTCTCAGAGACAAATACAATACTAAGAATGGTTTTAAAATTCAAGTTTCTTCTTTAGCTTTAAATATTTGAAATCATATATTAGCATGTAATCTACTCACCTAAATGCTGGTACTGGGATTTTGACATATAACTTTCCAATGAAATGAATGAAAACTTCATGCCTAAGTGCTCTGCTTGGCTTTGAAAATTCTACCTTTTATTTTAAAACCTAGTACAGTATATACATAACTGACTGATATAACTTTAGTTGTAACTGTAAATTTAGTGTAAAAGATTTATACATTAAAAATTTGGGGCATGACTTTTAAAACATCACTTACTATGTGTTCATAAATAGACATGAATACAAATTAGGGCAGGTAGGTGAGCTGGTATCACCTTCAACTCGATTAAATATTCAGTTGCCATCATATATACTTGCAACTTATTTTGCTAGTAGTTAGTTTTGGGGATACTGCCTAAAAACGTTCACTGAAGGTTGAATGCTTCAGCAGTTAAATTACTTTCCGTAAGTCTTCTGTTTTGTCCCTCTGAAATAATGAAATTAGACCTCAGGTCTGAAAAATGATCCTACAGTAGAAGGAGAATGGAATATATGATCTAATAAGTCCTACAATTCTTACTTGAGATCTAATTGCCAGACATATAAATTCTTCTTTAAAATAAAATCAGGGTTTTTTTTTTTCATTACATCAAAAATTTGCTTGAAATGCGACTCTTCAAGAGGAATAAAACTTTTTTTTTTTTGCGCTTTGCTGACGCAGCTTCTGCTTGAGCACTGTTCTTGTGTTAACCACATAAAGAATTCCTGTTCAGAGGTTCTGTTACTGTCAAGGAGATGAATTATAAAACAACTTTATATTGTGCAATCTGCAGATTTTATTGACAAAGGTGTCAGGAGCAGAAGAACTGGGAGTCTCTCTGCTTGTCATGGGATAAATAAGAGGATCTTCAGAGCTCTTAGCTTTATTCAATTTGTTTAGATACAAGTTGACTGTGAGCATTGATTCGATGCAAGACCGGTTATGGATTTTTAGGTAGGTACATACACAGTGGGGAGTAATAGATGGCTCTAAAGTGAGTACAAGGCTGCAATTCACTTGGGAGGCTGCAGAGATCATGCAAGTCCAGCTGTGTAAGCATGCTGGATCAAGGGCAGGTGGGTCAGATCCTCCAACCAAAGTGTTTTCTCCTCCCACTCAAGCAATGACTGGATCAGTGCTTGATTTCTTCTCCTATGGGGGAACACCATGATGGGTCACATTTGAGTGCTTAGAGGGTCTCCATTCATAGCCCCTCATTATTTAATGCTTAATTTATCACCCATATTGCCACAAACAGTAGAAGTCTAAGCTGCTGGGCAACACAACCACAAAATGCTGGCTAATGTGCTAAGATGTGCCAAAGCATGAGACGAACACAACACTTCGCTCTTTAACTCTCTGGTTTCTGCTACAACACGATGCCTTTTCCTCACTCATATGCCACCTATCCAGTCTTCCTTGTCCCTGGAGATATGGTCTTTGACTTAATATGACTAAAAAGTATTATCTTGCTGAAGGTGTGCTACAAAGCAGGTGCAGTTGATGTGAATGTCCAAGTAAAGATCCTAAGCTCTCATCCCACCTTATCATGATTGAACCTAACCCTGAAACTCTCCCTGCCTTCAGGCAGAAACACCCTTGGGAGTCATCTCATTGCAAGCCCAAATCCAGTGTGGGTTTCCCTAGGCAACTGAAAGTCGACATGGAAATCAGTGGGAATAAATTGCTAAAATGGTGGCTGAGTGAGATGAAGATTGAACTCCAAAAGGTGATTCAACAGCTTTTGCCCAAAGAATAATGCTGTAGTAACAGTAGATGCTCTCCCTGCACTTCTCTGCCAATTGAGTTATTAAGTATTTCTGCTGGGTACATCTGATGGTGCTGTTATAAGGATGGATGGCACTCAGTGCAGGAGATGAAGAAAGATGTAAGGAAGGGTGGGATTTATCTCATATTCCAGCCACCTAAAAGTTATATATCTAATCTTAACCAGTCATCTGGTCTGCCTCCATAAGGACAGGCAACTGTCATGTTGATTCAAATCTTTGCTTGTATCTCCAAGAGGATCTCAACAGCAAACCAACTCATTTCAGGCTGAAAATCCATTACATTGCAATTTTCACTTAGTATCAAGCTGGATGAGATTTGGTTTGAAATCTCTGAAATAAAGCACTGCTTCCTGAGGCTTTTGAGCTATGTAGGCACCTTGTATGATATCAGTTATCAGCTTTGACATTTCATAACCCATGCAAGGTAGTTCAGCCTTATCCTTTGTTGCTCTGCATGCTGTTGAAGTAATTAAAAATGGAAAATGTTCTGAAGCCTTTTGCTGATAATGGTACTTTAAACAAAAAAGCCTTCCTTCAGATTTGTTGAAATTTTGTGGATTTGCACTGGTATCATTTACTTCTTCAGCACCAGTGTAATTTTTGGCTTAATATAACACTGGAAAGAGAACAATGTATTTAGGAGGAATTTTTTTTTTCCTTCTTAGAAATTGTTTTCATTCAGCCAGATCTCTAACTAATTTTGTTTACTTTTCAATTCCCAGCAATGGTGCAAAACCTGTGATGTTTTGATCTTTCAAACATTCTTCACAAAATGCTCCAAGGTCTTTATCTTACAGATAAGTATGTTCTTCTGGTTTATTATTTGTTCAGGCAGAGTTATTCCAAATTAAGAATTCAAGCATTGTTTCTCACCACAAGTGCAAGCCAAAAGGGAAAAGGCAACTTGTATTTTTTTCCTTACTGGGGTGAAATGTCTCAATAAAAAACTAAAATAGAAAATGAATTAAAACTTATATGATCCATTACACGTAACTTCACTGGCTGGTTTCAAGTATTTGGATGATTTTCCATTGTCATCCAGTTTCAAAATAATGGATCATTAAAACAAAGCATGAGAACATTATCAGCTGATTGCTAACAAACAGTGAATTAGGAGATCTGGCTCCTATTGCTAGATATAATCCAGTCTGGGGAAAGCCATTTAACATCTCTGAATCTTGCCAGTGTTTCACAGAAGGAAGTTGAAGAACTACAGGCTGGACCAGTGCCCACTTCCCAGCATCATCAGCACTGAGTCACTGATGTTGGAAATGCTGAAGATCTACCCACAACAGATGGAAATACAGCAATAAATCATAATATAGAGATGCTCAAATTTTAAGGACAGGGATCACATTTCACTAAATACCTTTTATAACAAGCCAAGTGATTTGTGTGTGAACACACACTAGCAGGCACCCAGACTTGATCTGTAATCTTTAAGAAATGGAGCATCTACACTGTGGTGATCACAGTTGTCCCTTCATTATCACATTGCCTTTCCTTTGCATTCCTTACAAATTGCTCTTTAATCCCTTTGTCTGAGCCTGCAGCTCAATCCCAGCCCTTCTCTTCACACTGGAGACCCTCACACATTCCATCAGCAGGATAATATCCCTCCTTCTCTATTTAAAATGTTGGCTCGTGTCTGTAATTAAACTATCACACTGTTTTTCATTGGCCTTCCATATACTACTTGGATCAAACACATCTATACTACCTCCCATGCCATTTTCTATACTCCGATGTTGTTTTTTCTAATCACACATGGAGTTACCACTCCCTTTACCTTCCAACTCTTTCCTGTAATACCTACAAACCCAGTCACATCAGTGTCCTTCCCCTTGAACTGACTGGTACAGTCCTGTTGTTCTTGCATCCAACTTTACCCTTTATCTTCTGTTTCATAATGAGATTACAGATGGTTTTGATCCCTAAGCAATCCTTGTTACTGTTAACTAATGATGATAATAATGTGAGTATGAGTGCAAGTGTTTGGGCTCAGAAGCCTTTCGCATATCTCTGGAGCACTCTGTTCACAGTGCTCATAAACCAGACACCAGGCTGGGATGGCAAAGCAGCCATGAGAGCAGAAGGCCAGGTCAGCACAGCCCTCCCACTGCAGACACTGTTTGCTGATGTGGGACATCCAGCAAATGGAATATGCAAGAGTTGACCTGTGCTTGATGATAAACACAGAGTAAGTACCCAGGGTTGCAGCCCAGCCACTTGTGCAGAAACCCCAGGAACAACATCCTAAGGCTTTTCATTTCAAAAAAAGCCACAGTGTCTTTGAGCTGCAGTGGTAGCAGCAGTACAGCTCTTGCAAGATACAGCACATCACTGAAGAGTTTCATTCTCTCTTCCTCAGTGTTCTCCTCTTGCAATAAGGAAATTAAAGTATATTTGTAAGAGAAAAGGAATAATTTGGTTAAGGGCATAAGATTAATAAACTCCTCCTCTTATGAAAATATCCTGTGATTTTTAATAACTATTAAAACCCCAAAGGATCTAATTTCTTAGGTTTTAACTCAAAGGACTTGTTCTGCCCATAGTGGATGGCCAAGTACTCAATAGATCTGCATTAGCCTGGTAATGATCCTGCTGGCATCTGAAATTATGGCTAGGCTGATCTGAAGCATATGGCTTAAACCGCTAAACCATTGCCTGTTGTCTCTCTTTTTCATTTGACTTGGTAGCTTCCTGAGGTCCTGGATTCATCCTTCAGGATAACACAAGCTTTTCCCAGCAGCGAGTGAGCTTCACAACTTGCCTATGTGACATTTGAGTGGGGTAAAGAAGGATTACTCTAAATGCCTGACTTAACCCAACTAAAGTTTGACCCATCACGTTATATTTCAGTGTCATTTTTGCTTGCTGTGGTTTAGTTGTTTACACTTTCCTGTCTGTTTTCTTTGGAAAGTTTCAGATATTGAATGAGAGCCAGTCTTCAGTATCAGGTTAACATAAACAGCAAACAAGGACATGACTAGTACCTGCTGAGAAGCAGTTTACACTCCATTTCTGACAATTTCATATGTCTTTGAAAAAATGAACTTAAGGTAAGAGCTGGCATGAGAAATGCCAAAATTTAGTCTTTTTACAAAAATGAAATGTCAGGTGATGCTTTAAAATAATCTGGAACTAAACTGGTGCAAAAGACAGTAAAAGTGGGTCTAGTCTCTGCTAAAATCACTGGTAACTTACATAAAATATACTTGTCCTAAGAGGCAAGGAAGTAACTCACTTTTCAGTTCTAATATCCAAGGTTTTCTTCCTAGGCAGTGACATGATGTTCCTGGCAATCAGATGGCATTAGAGTCCCAGGCTCCAGTCTGCTGCCTGTACTGCCTGCAGGTGCAGCATCATGTCAGGTTTCATGGGGTGGAGGAGAAGCACCTTGGACCTTCCTTTGATGAGCAGAAATGACACTGAACTTGTCAAAGGCAGTTCAGAGCAGCAGCAAGATGTGCTGTCAGTCAGGGTCTGGGGTTTCATATGTATCTTCCTGAATTCTCCTGTCTCTCCAGCATTCTGTCCCTCTCCAGGTCAAACTCTGGGGCAGCTAGTAGGGTGGGCTGATGTCTCCAGAGTACTCATTTTTCGAGCTCATCACAGCCAGTGATCATTTCAGCAGGGATGCATCATTAACCACATCAGGGACCAGAAGAATATTATGTGGGGGGAGAGGGAAATCTCCCCAGAGTCATTCCTGCAAATTATGTTCTCCTGCCCACAGGACCCCTTCCCTTCCTTGGGAAAGGCATGGCATGGCTGTCTCTCCCACATTCCGCAAAGCCTCTCTCCCTCCCTCCGGCAAAACAGCTCTCATCAGTGCTGCTCAGCAAATCACGGCAGTCGCTCACGTTAACTTCATGAGTTACACAGCTGTCATGCTCATGCAGATGTTGTTTGCAGAATATTGGAGACTATGCCAGCCAGACGCTTGGCACCAAGACCCAATCTGGGAGATTGAGGAGCTTTCTATGCTCATTCCTAACTTTAGTCTTTTTTTTTTTTTTTTTTTTTTAATTTAATAAGCAAATTGACGCGACACATCAGGGAGGCTGGTCAGTCAGCTAGTATGGAAAATATTAGTGCAGAAAAATGAATAGCCCGGCAATTAAATGTCTGCAACACCCACACACTCTCTGGAAACAACTTAGAAATAGGGTTATTCATCTGAATTTATCCCATGGTCCCTGGGTCTCATAACAGTGGTTGAAAGTGGCTGAAACACTTTGCACTGCTTGCTGCTGGATCTGGGTACTCCATGATGAACACTGAGTATTTTTATAAGGTAGAGCTGTCCCAAGTCTTAAAATCCAGCAGGTAGAGCTCAGAAACTTTGTAGAAACAACTTGTGTGACACTGGGTATTTTCCTGGGTAAAAATCCTCTGGAGATCAGTTTCTTAATGGTAGCTTCGAAGGAGATCTGTAGGATGATCTGTTTTAGAAAGTCATTTAGGTATAGCAGGTCCTGTAAATCTTGCTTAATAACTGGTTTTTTTTTACATAATTGCTGTCAGTCACATTCTAGTACCAGTACAGGGAAGAAGTATCTAACATTTGCTCAAGAAAAGCCTCACTAACAGTGGCTCTTTTCTCTTGGATTGCTATTCTCACTCAGGTCCCAGTTTCAGACAATTCAAATGAAAAACTCTCAAGTTCACCTTTACCTCCCTTATATGCCTTTATTCACTGCTTACACTGTAGGCTATACTCACAACAGTAAATAAATTGAGCCAGCATCCACTGTCTGACCCTGAAAGCAACTGGATGTCATGGGCTGTCTTAATAGGGCTAAATTTCCTACATCACACAGGGTAGCTTTCCTTTTGTGTTGCTGACTGAAGACCACCCTGGCTCATGATGCCCACGGAGTTGTACTCAGGTGTTACTCAGAGAGAGATCTTACCAACCACAGGCCAAAATCTGCCAGGGAGCATGTGAACAGCAGCAGCTCAGGAAAAAAATCATCTCCTGTCCCAGCTCAATCCAACATCACAGATGTTGCCTTTGGGTCTGCAGCTCAATTCATCAGTTCAACACCATTAAGGGTAAGTGGATATTGAAGAGATTTGCACTCATGTTTGTGACAATAAAATTTCCCCCCAGCTCTAATCTTATGATGCAATGAATCACTCTCTCAAAGTTTCTTCTCCCTTCCAGTGACTGACTATAGGAGGCGCTCAGATGACTAGTTTCTACTGCTTGCCTGACTTTTGGGTGGCTAAAATTAGATGAAAACCCCATGCTAAAGGATTAAGGACTTCCTCCTCTTTTAAATCTGAATGGTATTAAAACTAACCTCAATTTTGCAGGGAATGAAGAAGTCCTACTTAGAACATATGCAGTTCAGTTCTTTCCTGTGAAGTTGCCATATGGCAGGGGAGTGATGGGAAGAAGAAAAATATTGACAGTGATGATATATCTTATTACAGAGCATACGGACCAAATTTTCCTCTCAGTTACACTAGTGAAAATCTGGAGTGAACAGCCCTGTCTTGATAGGAAAATCAGATCAGTCAGTGGATATACAAAGCCAATTATGAGAGTGAAACAAAAGCAAACTTGAGAAACATTATGGTATAGTAAAGAAGACATGTGCTAGGATGCCAGAAGAAGGAAGTCATTGGACCCAGCACACATACTCTTCCTCTGAAAAAAATCATCCAGTCTACAGCAACCACAAGTGGTCAGGATCTTGTATTATGCCTGAACTTGGCAAACTGAATGAAATCTGTCCAAAAACATCTGTTCTGGGTACCATATATTTATATAGCCTTTTGTTAGAGTACCAAAGATGGCATCACAATAGAAAGGAAGCATTGCAGAAGAAAGCAGTACAAGGATGCTAGAGGGAAAAGTCCGATGTTAACACAAGACCTGCAATGTTTTACACACTCATATTTTTCATTTACTCCTTGCTGAACTATCAGCTGATCAAAACTTTAATCCATATTTGACAGAAAGAACCAGCAAGTGCTTCAAGGAGAGAGATCATGGTGCATTCCTATTTCTATACTATCAGATATATATTCTAGACCAGCCAAAGCTGCAACGATTGTACTGTTCTTCTGGTATTGCAATGACATAAAGGCAAATGTAGCTGGGAAGCCTTCTGGAAATATAATGGGAAGTATATTTATAATAGTTAAATGTGGTTTATCTGAAACTTAGTCTTGCAAAAAACTAGCAAAAGAACTGTTTTCCATCCAGAATCCTTTTTAGTCCATGTAAGATGATCAGAAATGTATAGGAGTTTTTGGACTTATATGGTAGGATGAAGCCATTCATGTAAACTAGAAGTAAACAGCAAAAACTCAGCCAGACACATTAGGAGAAAAAAAAAAAAATCTGAAAAACCCAGTCAAAAAGTTACCACCAGCAGTTCCGCTCACAAAGGAGTTAAACTACAACTTAATAAATAAACCGTGCATATTTTTTCTTGGAGGCCCATAAAGACTGAGTTTTTTTACAAATGAGTTCAAAGACAAACTATAGCCAACTCAGTGTCCACAGATTCTTTGGAAGCAGCATGGAACATTTGGCCAGAAGAAACAGTGCCAACTATCCAGTGCAAAGCCTATACTTTAATTTGCAAAAGCAAAGAGCTGTGATTTATACCTCTGAAGGGAAGAAAAAAAAAATAAATTCTAACAGTACGTTCTGTGTAGGTTTATTATTTTGCCAACAGTTTGTGGGTTGGATGATGAGGTACGTTCCTGAAGATTAGACATCACCATTTTTTTTAAACAAACAAAACAGCAGGAAAAATCAAAACTACCCTAAAGCAGAGGCAGTCCTTGAGAAAGTTCAGAGCTCTCATGGCTCCCACTTGGCTCTTTCTAGAAAAAAAATATTAAAAAAAAAAAATCAACTAATAGCATTAATCAACTTTGGCTTGCAGACAGCGTTTTTGCTTCCAGTTGAGGACAATTAGAGGAATGGTGTCAACTGGTCATTTATTAGGTTGTGTAAAGCTCTGTTGATACACATTGTTTTTGTGACATCAAAAAATTTTGATGAAAAATTGTACTGTTACATGGAGACATCCCCTGGTTTCTTCTCCTTTTAAACTCAACAATTCGCTGGTTCAGGCAAAGCTAAGTAGTGCTGTGGAGAATAAATGAACACTGAAAGTTAAGTGGTGTAGCTCTGCTGACAAAATCAACTGACAAGTGAGTATCAAGTGGGATAGATGGTGAGGTATTAATGAATTCATTCAAACCTGGTAACATCCTTTGTGTCATAGCTAAGGGAACAAGATCCTGATCTAGATAAATATTAAGTGATGAAATACAGAGATATGAAGATTTGGTCCTTTATAATTATTGTGACAATAGTGCCATCACATGATTGTTCAACGTGATTTCTTCAGGCCTCCTATACCAATAAAACTCCCTTAATGAATGTGTTTGTTAGGTGATCTGCAAATACATTTGTGGTAGGGCCTCAAGAAATGTTAAAAAATTTGGCCAGATTTTATGGTTAAAAATGGAATACTGTTTCTCAGAGAGTAAACTTTTTCATTGTCATAACTTCCCCTAGCGACCGAAGGCCTATTCCAAGACTGCAAACTTATATCATTGTGCAATAAAAAAAGCCTTTTTTTTAAAAAAAAACCAACAACAACAAAAAAACCCAAACTGACCAAACAAACAAACAAACAAACAAAAAACACCTCTCAGAGAAGCATATGAAATCTCAAGGGATGAAAAAATATATTCCACAGTCTGAAAAATACCACTTATTGCTGAAAAAAGGCAAATATAGGCTGCATATTATTTGATGGTTCTTCTGGATTTCTTGGAAGTCAGACCAGAAAATCTATTTAATTAAAGTTGCTTTTAAAGTACTTGATATAATCCTCATCAGAATAACCTGTTGCAATGACAGCCACAGTATTCCAGTCCCTAAAATGTGTGTGGGATTTCAGCACACCACTACACAATTGTTACTCTCCTCCATAGAGGTAGATGCTCATTAATGAATAAATTTCATAAATAAATAAAGTTCTTTGTAAACTTTATCACCCTTGACAACACCCAGGGCTCAAGGCATTCAGGCAATGTGAAGTTATCTTTCTCTAAGTCCTGCTTATTACAAATCTGGATGTGTCCTTATTGAAATCTTAGCCCTACCCGCAGTTTCTCTCTGCTAAGCCTTATATTTTTATGAATCACTGATATTCCTCTGGAGATGGTTTCCATGAGGCCTCTCATATTTAACGTTTTTGTTCCTCATGCACCAGTCACATTTCAACTTCCTGTGGTGGGATTTATCAAAAGTATTACGAGAAGAAGAAAAAAAGACAATATCAAAACAAAACATGAGTTTCCAACGTGAATATGGTAAAAGTATTTACTATTACATTGGAAAAGACAAAGAAGGGATATAAAGAGTGATTCACAAGGAAAAAAAGTCACTTGGTTAATCAGAGGAAGAAAGAAGACATGCCTTCCACAGATAAATCATGCCATTTTCTTCTTCTACATTCCTTCTCTTCACATTCTTTGGGAGGGATACTGGATGAGTTAGGTGCAGCATATAAATTATTACATTATTCTGAAATATAGTAATTGAGTAACACAGCAGAGTAGTACCTCAAGTTGACATATGCTTATAGAAATACATGTGGTTGGCCAGTCTTCACAGCAACTGGATTTTTCTTCTTTGTAGGAATTTCACAAGCTGCATCTTCCTCTTCCTTTTTTCTTTCTTTTTCAACTCAGTATCATTTTCTAGGACCTTTTAACCGAAGATTATGCCCAACAGGCAAATTTTCCTATAGGACTGTGATATTCATCAAGAGAATAAAGTGATTTGGATAAAACAGCACTCCCTAAGGAATACCTTAGAGGCTGAAAAATCTATAAAATTCCATCTGAAAGGTAGCCCACCTTGTGATTTAGTCTTTAAAAGTAAAATATTAGGAATGTTTTATAGGTTTGGAGCTTTCCTTATTATGGGAAAGAGATCTCTGCTTTCCTAAACTATCACTAAATATTTGTGAGGCAGCAATAATTCTTCCAGTGAATTTCATGTTCCCAATGAAATGTCTTTACTTGTTTTAAACAAGGCAAGAATTACAAAATGATGTTCTACTGACAAGATCTAAAAATAAAGTCTCTTGGCAATTGTGTGAAAATAAGCACTGCTACTAGCTTGATGTAAATAGAAGGAAAAATCGTATCCTAAAAATTGCTTCTATTGCCTCTGGGCATAGTCACCCAGGTGGAGAAATGGCACCTGCTCTTCTTTAAGACATTTATTAGTTTTGGGGGGGAAAAAGTTTTGGAGAGAACATTCCTATTTGTAGAGAAGTCTGTATAGCTCTCTTTCTGTCTTTAGTATCTTTGTGGTTGATGCTGCAATAAGAATTATTGACACTCACAAGCAATGATGCATTTAAGTCTGTTGCAATTACCTGCTTCTTGCTCTGACACCGACCTTCTGGCATTAGAGCTCCCTGCACCTTCATTTATCCACCCATGAAATGAGGGTACAGATACTGACCTCTCATGAAAAAAACAGACTGTTTTTCACTGCTGAAAAGCACCACGTACAAATTAAGCAGAAAATTTAATACCTAATATGTAAAAAAAAAAAACGGACAAACTCCATGGGCCTATCAACTCTCCTCAAGAGACTCACCCTTGCGACATTCACTGCTGTCTGAACTGGCCTCAAAATGGCAAGTTTACATGAGATCTCACTGACCCCTGGTCAGTTTGTATTGGTGTAATTTTACTTGGTCTTCAAAGCATGTCTTATCCTCTGAATTAGGAATTGCCCCTGGAATGGTGGTTTGACCTCAGCCAAACACCAGGTGCCCATCCAGCTGCTCTATCACAACCCTCCCGGCCCTGCTTAGCTGCACCAAGAAGAAGAAACTTGTGGGCTAAAGCAAAAGCAGTTTAATAAAGAAGAAAAGCAATGCTGTGTGAAGAAGCAAAAAGAAAACAAAGATTTATTCTCTACTTCCCATCAACAGGCTCTGTCTGGCCCTTTATTTGAAGCAGGGCTCCAGACATGTGGTTGTTTCATTGGACAAGCCAATGACACCCACACTGCCACCCCCTCCTTCTCTTTTCCTAGCTTTTATAATTCAGCTGACATCATATGATATGGAATATCCCTTTGGTCAGTTTGGGTCAGCTGTCCCAGTCGTGTCCCCTCCCAACATCTTGTCCCCCATCATCCCACTGTAGAGAGAATGTTGAAAACTATCTTTGGTGCTGTGAGACCCCTGCCCACAGGTGTTACCAGCACCCTTCCATCCCCTAGTGCAAAGCACAGCACTGGGGGGACTGCTGTGGGGAAGACTAACTCCAGCTCAGTCAGAGCAAATACAGATGCAGATGTAAACTCTGTTTTTGATGAGGCTGTAAGATATAAGGATATTAATAACAGAAGGGATGATGTCTTTTGGTTACAGGAATGGATTGAAGAAATCAGTATTCTTTTGGAAAAGGTCAATACAAAGAATTTTGTATTGTTTGGGACAATTTAGTGGACCAAGCAGTATTAGGACAATGCATGAGGTCCAGGTGGCAATGCCAGGACTCCCCTTGCACAGTGTCAGGAGCATCAGAAGCTGCCAGTACCATTCTATGTATGTGAAAAGAGCTGTCCTTGGTGCAGAGGACCTGCTGATAGGACCACATCAGCCATCTGGATGGCTACCCAGCCTGAGGACACCTCTTCCTGGTGGCTAGCTGAATGGCATCATCCCTTGGGTGTTTTGTGGCATCACATGAAGTTCTGCTGTTTAGTGGCAGATACTCCCCCTCTCTTCTGTCTCTGCCCTGTAGCATTTGCCTGTGTTTCACACAGCAGCGGTGGGAAAGTACTTAGTGACTAAGTTGGTAACATTCTTCATTAAGAATTTACATACAGAGAAAATTAAACCTGACTAGGAACCTAATCAGCTATTTTGTAATTTGACGAAATGGTGTGACCTACCAGGGGACTTAGTCCAAGGAGCTTTGTGTGCTAATCTGATGCTAAGCACAAGAAGGACTTTGGGGATACCAACTTCTCTTGGGTTTCTTGCCCACCACTGAAAGCGCATGGCTATAATTAACATCAATCATACTACAGAAATGGAAGACCAAAAGATACCAGGGGGACTATAGTGCTCAGGATGAGAATCTGTGCTAGCCAACACTGTCACTGGGGAGTAATTAGGTCTTCTGCAAATCCTAGTAGGCCTCTCACATCTCCATCTACCTTCTGGCGTATCCTGCTTAAACACTGAGCTAGCTCTGGGTGACTAAGGACTCCAGTATAGACAGGGTAATACTGACAAGAAAAAAATGAAGGGGAGCTGCAAGCACTTTGGCCAGATTTCTTGAAGTGAGAATAATGTCTCTTCCCTGGAACATTTTAACCAGTGTAAATATATCAATATTATCCACTTTTTAAGTAGGCTTCTTCATGATTCATGATGAATCAGAGCATGAAGCTGACCTGCTCTGTGCTCAGGTATGGTGTGAAAGGGAACTAGAAAGTGATGTCAAGTCATAATAATACACTTTGTTTACAGATCTCATTTCATTTCCAACATTTCAAAGCCTTGCCAGTATTAATTAATTAAAATCTTGCAACAGCTCTTTGAGTTGGGCAAGGACTATTATATCAGCCAGTAAACGTGGAGACCCTGGAGGCTAGAGTGAGACTGCCTGCTTTAGGCACTCAATTTATTAGTTGCAACATCTGAAAAAAAATAAATAAAGGTGCTTGGCTCCAGCAGAATGATTCAGATCACTTAAGGCAGGTGCTTACGCAAACTATACAAGCAACGCAGATGGATGCCTCTGAAGCAGCACCCAAGCAATGTTCACACGTTGTTCCATCAACTGAACAGTGATCTGTGGGTCCTTCATGGGGTGATTTAGTGTGGTTACACACAGCCACTGGGCTGTAGGCACTAGGAAATATTATTCTCACAAGTGTGGCTGGGTAAGTGCTTAATTCAAGGCTCAACTGTGCGCGGTCCTGCTTATGTGGGAATCAAAATGCAAATTCCCTTCTGAAGGGCAAGCACCTGTGTTGTGGGATAAGTGGGAGGAGGAAGCACAAGATATTAATAGTTTGAGCACTTATCCATAAAATAGAAAAATAGAGGTCTAGGCTGTCCAGCCCAGGGGGTTCTGACTCCAGTATTTCCACTTACCTAGACCATACCAGGCTACAGTAAAGCTGGAGAAGCCAGAAGTATAAGATGCAGAATCTAAAGAATTTCAGCCTAGTGGAAGGGAAGGTCTTTTGTTTATAAATCTTCTCTTTTAGAGATCTATCAGATAAATCGCATACAGAGAGTCAGGCCAGGGAACAGGCATTCCCTCATGGCCCAGGCTTAGCTGGCACTTAGCAATGCTCATGTGTTTCCACAGTGACAGACTGACTTGTCCCTCTCCTGCATCCTAGTATCCAGGTCTCCCACAGTCTACACTTGTTAGCTGGCTATTAGGGAGCCATTTGTTCCATCCAAGAGGAAAGCTAGGCACAGCCAAGATGACAGTGTGCTCCAGGCTCTGCTCCAGGAGCAGTGTGGACATGGACTGCACAACTCTGGTCTTTACCTGGTGTGATACTGTGATGCAAGTCTAAAGACCCCAAAACCCAGTATCACTCCTGTCACTTTACAGAGCGCCCAGGAAGCAGCTGTCTGCAGAAAAGCCCCTATTTTTTTCATCTGTATTACTTAAAAAACAAACCAGCAATCAAACCATAAACACCTATAATTATACACCAAGACTACAGTGACATGTTTCCCAGTGGAGACAAGGATCAAGTGTTGTAGAGTATGGATCAGTTTGTCCACTCCAGATGTTCCCATCTGTGTGAGCACAAGCCAGTCTGCAACACACAGTTCAGAGGAATAGACTCGCTTTCTAGTTTGGTCCAAAAAACAGTACAACCATGCCCTAAATTTCTCTGACTGAGATGTTAGCTCAATGTCACCTAAAACTGATGGGTTATGGCTTAATGAAGTGGGCCCTTTTCAACACTGGAGATATTAGCAGCTCCTCATTCACTTGTGAGTAATGATGGCCTGACAGGAGCTGATGATCACTGAACACATACAAAACCATATGTTTATGTCCTTAAGTTACTCTTGAGTGCAAAACACACTGTCCAGATTAATACAGACACTTTGTTTCTCAGCGATGTAGGCTCTTCTTCAGATGAAACAGACTAAGCCATTCCCTGGGACTTAAGACACATCCAGTTCATTCTCATGGGGAGTTAAGTTGACTCATGGATGGTCTAAATCACATTCACAGACTTCTTCAAACCATGCAGCACCTCAGAAACAGAGTCAAGAAAAAGACTTGGGAGTCTTGAACCTGAGCTTGAGCCTGATTTATTATCATTTTCACCTGCTAGCAGCTTCTTTGATCTCAGCAAGACTCTCTCCTGATGAGCAGCAGAGAAGGAGAATTTGGGTTAATGCACCCTGCTCTACCCGCTCTTTAACATAAAAGTGTCTCCTATTAGCATTTTAGCAGTTTGTCCTTTTATGCAAGAACTTGCACAGCTGACTTGGCTAAAGTTTTAATGGGTATGCTTTTGGAGTGGGAGGAAATGTTAAGCACTGCTTATTGTTACTTATAATTACACACCCAAATGCCATAGCTCCATCCAGGGTTCCCAGGCATCTAGCTTCCTTACTAACCTCCCACGGCACGCTATATCACAAATAAGCTCTTCCTTGCTGCCCAAAGTTATGTCATGATGCAGCGTAGGAGCCAAAGAAAGCTGGGTTTGCAAAATGCACAGCGTTGCTTCAGACTGCAGTGAATTCGTTTAAGAGGAGATCAGGCAACAACCATTAATTTCAGTGCAATAGATTTCCCTGCTCTCCTTATTTACCGAGATGTTTGTCTCGCTAGATCAGATCGATGAAATTACAACAGATCGCCCAGCGTGCCGACAACAGCCAATATCTGCCTCACATCTCGGAAAGGCATCCCTTTATCAAATGCCTGCAGTTTCTGCCTGACACATCTCCACCGTTCAGTCTGTTCTACTGGGAATAGAAAAGTTAAAGAGTTTTTTCCAGGGTAGCTGGCCGAGTCAGAAGCTCTTCTGGGTAGCCATGCACAGGCGCACGTATTTACTGCACAGCTGGCTGTAAATCTGCCCCTGCCGTGCCGATGGAGATGTGCTATTGTCCTGGGGTGCACTTCTGGAGGCCACGTGTGGGGTGTACACAACTCCACCCTCAGCTGAGGTGGGAAACTTGTTCAAAGTGGTTTTGAGGTTTTGTTAAGAAGCAAAACAGGAAATCTGCATGAACCTGGAGTTTAATATTTTATTTTTTTTTTTGTAACTTTTTGCTCTCCCAGAGTAGTCTTTTTTCTTTTTTAG
>JAOEGS010017489.1:0-31772 GCA_025447755.1 Corythornis vintsioides | reverse complement strand
ATCTATTATATCTATTATTGTGCATTCTTATATACTCATACTTTATTAAATTGTACACCATATAGGAATAGTAAAATTTTCACTCAAATAATGCTTACTAAAACCTGAAAAGAAAAAAAATGAGGAATCTATGAAGGCCATCTCATTTCCCTGGAATAAAACTGCAAAATTATGTTAAGCAGGACTTATAAGACCTAAAAATGCTAGTCTTAAAATATGAGTATTATTAATTTGTAAACTCTGATGACATTAAAAGTATACTATTATAAACAGAAGACATTTCTGTGAAGCTCTTTGATGTAGTGCAGCTTATAATCATCTAAATGTACAAAAATCTATTCAAACTTTCAAGCTGCATTACACTTTTTATGACTTGCTAGTGTTTTCAACACATAGTTAATCCTGAAATTAGCTTCAAGTCAGTTAGCATGCTGTAGTATACTACAGAAGATGCTGGTGGAAATAAATGGGATGGATGTGTCTTTGGAATGCAACCTCAATAAGGTAAGTCTATAGATTTTTAATTGCAGTAATTTCTATTACTATGACTATTTGAAAATAAAAGCAGCCATAGTGAGTTTTTATTAAAGGGGAAAAGTACAGGGAAAATGATCCCTTCTGCAGAAATAGTGAAATAACATCTATATAGGAGTCTATATGTCATAAATAAATAAAATAATGGAAATAATTTCTGCTATTGATATTGGGCTAAAAGGTAGAGTGGGTTACTTATAATCTTTTGAAGGGATGGACAATGATAGAGTAGGAAAAATGATCTTTCCTGGATGCTCACAGAAAATACTGCCATTTTGGAGGCATTTTATTATTAGTGTTTTCTCAAAGAGGTGTTGGGTATTTACCTTTATATGACTGAGGTTTTTAGCTAATCAGAATGTCATTTTGCTGTCACAATTATCAGACCCACTGAATTGATAGTTCATTTTGTCCTTCTCCTTTATTGAAGATGGAAAGATGACTCACCTAGGGTCTGTGACAATCAACTGATTGTTGATCCCCTTCCCAGGGGATGTCAGTTAATTTGTTTAGTTCATGGGTAATACCTTTTCTGAAGGCTGTGGCTGTTTGTTGTACTTAACAGTGCAGCAGTTCTGTCAGAAGACAGCATGTTGCATTTAATGCATTCAATTCCTTCAGTTTCTTTTAGGTGGTAATTCAAACACAGATCTGAATTGAAGTGCATGATGAGTCTGTCCAATCTTGTTTCCATGACTTTACATGAAAGCAGTCCATTTGTAAGTAAGTATGGTTAAATGTGTAAAATATTTACATGTTTCTCCAATAAACCCATTTTTTTCTGAAGTTTAGAAAAAAATTTAGCTGCATTTTTTTCTTTAGCATGACTTCTTACTTTCCTTGTTGTTTCTTGTGTAAATATAGGTGTTTACATGTAGGAAAGGCTCTGTTTTCATATATTTTCATCTTGGTGAATGACAAAAAGGGAATAGTGGAGAAAGTTCACTTGAAATTTTTTCTTCCAGTGTGTGGGTTGTTGTAAAATTGGGTAACATTCCTTACTGTTGCTAAGGACAGTCATTATTACTGCATCATTATACTTGATACTAAAGGTCCTTCTTATGACTGAAAACCAGGCACAGACTAGAAACTTATTTGTACTTGAAAGGTGTGATAATAAAGAGCAACCTGTTTTGATGGAGCACCAGATTGTTGTTCAGTGTCTGTGTTCATAGTGCTTCACGTAGGCAACACAGTCTCCTTGGATGAAAACTGACAAAGCTCATTAGATAGGATTTAACCAGGTAGGATAAGATAGGGAAGATCTTTTCCTTGGCTGTAACATAATGTGTACTTCAGTCAGAGGTGTTCTGCCATACGATATGATAAATAAGAAATGCATATAACATGCTGTGGAATGGATTATCATTACTTATCATTGGAGCCAAAATCTTATTATGATTTGAAAAAAGGATTAGACACTTATATGGATGAGAACATCCACAGGCCTTTTAGATAAAATTAGAAAGAACTATAATCCCTTATGCTTCAAAGAAATACCATGCTTTAATTGATGGGGAAGAAAAAAAACTTTTAAGTTCTGATGACTCCATTACTTAGCACTATTCTAATTCTCTATTTCTCTGAGAGTAGGGCTGTGGCTACTCTCAGAGGGCAGATACAAAGCTGGAGATATTTATGATTGCAGGCACACATACTGGCAAATTTTCTAAGTGTATGGGAGTCACATGAGAACTGAAATAAACAGTATTGACAAAAAAAAATACAAGAGTAAATCAAAACATAACATTGCCATATCAGTATGATGGTGTATGATGCAAACAAACAGTCGAAAGATTAGAAACCTTCAATGAATTTGAAACCTCAGTGAATAATATGTGCTCATTTCTAAAGTTTTTTTGTCTTTTCCATCAGTTGAGGCGTTTGGGGGTTTTTATTCACTTCGCATTCACACTGTTAACAAGAATGTGATGCACTGATAAACACTGAATGTGTTCCTGAAACCAGTTAATAGAAAATTGCACCTTAAACTTACAGGACACAGTATAAAACAGTGCTAAAGTGACTTAATTTTGTATGAATGCTTGTTTAGAATATTCTTTCTTAATTCATAGTAAGTTGAGAAATAGAGAATATAATTTGTTTGGAATGTTCTTAATTCATAATATGTTCAGAAATAGAGATAATATAATTTAATGTTCTTACTTGTAATACTGGAATAAGGTTGCACTATAAATTTCTAGCATTATCTGGTATTTATAAATGCCCTCTGTGTAATGCTGTAACATAATTTAAGTGCGTAAGTTGTTCATTTGTACTACTCATCTTTGACCTCAGTATGCATTAAAATAATGGTAAGAATATAATTGGCCACAGGAGATATTTTAGAAATATTTTTAGTATTTACTTTGTACTTTCAGGCATGTGGAGGGGAATCTACTGGACTGGGGCTATAAGGAGAATCTGACAATAGGGACTGTGCTAATTAGATTTGCAAACAATACCGAGATAGGATACACAGCAAGAATATTGAAGGATGCGAATAGAATTTAAAATTATCTTGACAAATTAAAGCAATGGACTGAAAAATCTAAGATGAAATTCAAGAGGGAAAAATGCAAAATACTACATGTTAGTAGGATTAATCAGCTGCATAAATATAGAATTTCAATCAACTATTTGGATAGTTTCCAGGAGGAGCTACAATGGATCTCAAGTTTACAGTTTTTCATGCCTTAAGACAGTGAGATGATCAAGAAAATCAGTCAAGAGTCCTTCCAGGACTCCCGGATCCATTTCTTTACTGACAGTCTGGGACTTCCAGCAGGAACTAATCTGCAATCTTTTCTGGCCTTCTTTACATAGACAGAGCCATCAGCATTCTGTGGATAAAAACAATATACATGAGAAAGGAGAGGGAAAGAGTGGCAGCAGCTTAGCAAAATACCTGCAAAGGTAACCAAAATACTGATTGATCCCAACTACTGAGGTATGCTTGAGATCTCTTGTTATTTAGTTTGAATCTGAACTGTAATTAATATAGCTATCTTTCTATTTTTTAAAAAAGTCGAATATGAGGAAATAAAAATGGAAATATGAGGAAAAAAAATGTCTGGAATTATTTTAAAAATTATAAATCTTACTGCCTGAATATTTCCATTCATTCATGGTTTCATAATTAATGACTTGCCGAGCAGACCAGCTGCAGTGCAGGTCAGTCCGCGGTGGGGAAGGGAATCGCGGCGACAAAGGCCAGCAAGGGGCTCTTTGGGGTCTCTTCAAAGCGGGTAAAGAACAAGAGAGCGGCTGGGCTGTTCAGGGGCCGGCAGCCTGCGGGCGGCTGCGGAGGCGGCCCGGTCGGAGCAGTCCAAATCCGAACGAGGCGGAACCGCCACAACGGGCCCTGGCCGAGACACCCTCGGCATAAAAGGAGCTCTTTGGGAGCACGGAGCGAACAAGCGGTGCGCGGTGTTAGCCGGGGTGTCACCCGGCACACGGCAGCTCGCACGCGAAGGCGCCATACCCGCTTCAGTGTGGTGAATCCGCGCTAGGGAGGGGAAATCGCGACAGAAAGGGTCGGTAAAGGGCTCTTTGGGCCTCTTTTTGGTGCCTTTGGAGGGCGGCAGAGCGGTTCCTTGTGCCAGTGGCCACCCCACTGCCACCCAACGCTGCCCTGGGGAGCGCGAGGCGCGGCCGTTGTCGCGAGGCCAGGGCGCTGAGGCGGAATCGCAGCGGCCCCACAGCTGCGGGGAGGGCGCGGGATCCTCCGGGCGGGCCCGCAGCGAGGGGGAGGGCTCGACTGAAACGGTGGGTGCCACCTGGGGACTGAAACCGCTGCTACTTCCGAGACAGCCCCGGGGGTGTCTGATAGACCCAGCCAGGCAGAGCTGGTACCAGAGGAGACTGCAATTCAGGCAACTACTGTAGGGATTGCCCAAACCCTACTCCTGGTGAAAAGGGAAGTTCCTGAACAAGGTTGCACAGGTTGATGACCTGTTACGTCAGGTGGCAGAGTTACAAGAAATTATGGAAAGGCTGCACAATATTAATAGAGCTGAGATGGAGATAGGTAAGTGCTTTCACTGGGTCATTCCTGTTACAGGCACCACCACAAAGGAGGCACCATGGCCACTGGTGACCCACAAAAGCAAAACTCCCCTTTAGTCTCCATCTTCTACAGTTACAACCACAAACAAATCTTAACAACCACAGACACCTACAAACAGGAGCTGCAGAAAGAAACTGTAAAGAGGCTATATCATGGGAACTAAGATCAGAGAAAGGGTACCACAACTGATCAACAGCACGGACTACTTTATCCTGTTACTCTTTCATGTGGGCTTGAATGACACAGCAAACCAAAAGCTGAGCAGAATTAAGGACTATAAAACCCTAGAAGTAGAGGTCTCCAGAGCCAGGAATTCCCAGGGAAGGAACGGTGAGAACCTGCAGCTGTCACGTGACCAAGCCTGAGAGGGTCACGTGACTGGGGCGCTACCGAAACAACTGCGGGCTTTTTAAAGCCGGAGAAGGGACGTGGTGCTCAGTCGCCTGAGGGATAAAGAGCAGCAAGGACAGTGGTAAGTCCTCTAGCCTTCTCTCTAGATTAAGGGTAAAAAAGGGCTTCCCCGAGTCAGGTGTCCCCAGGGAACGAGCGGTGGATTTCGGCAGCTCTCCCGGGATAAGGGCTGAGAGGGTCACTTGGCTGGAGTAGTACCGGAACAACCGCGGGCTTTTTAAATGCGAAGGCAGGGCAGGATGCGGTGCCGTCCAGAGCTCCCCAGTCAGTGCTGGCTGATCTGCTTGTATAAAGTGACTGGATGACCTGATGGAGAGATGAGGGGAAGGCTGTGGATGTGGTCTGTCTAGACCTAAGTAAAGCCTTTGACACAGTCTCCCCCACAATCCTCCTGGAAAAGCTGAAAGCATGGGGCTTGGACAGGTGCACTCTTCTCCGGGTTAAAAACTGACTGGATGACTGGGCACAGAGAGTGGCTGTGAATGGTGCCACAGCCAGTTGGTGTCTGGTGACTAGTGGTGTCCCCCAGGGTTCAGTACTGGGTCTGGTTCTGTTCAATATCTTTATTGATGATCTGGATAAGGGGAGTGAGTCTACCTCTAGTCAACTTGCAGAGACACTAAGCTGGGTGGTAGTGTTGATCTTCTGGAGGGCAGGGAGATGCTGCAGAGGGACCTGGCCAGGTTGGATCGATGGGCTGAGGCCAATGGGAGGAAGTTCAACAAGGCCAAGTGCAGGGTTCTACACTTTGGCCACAATAACCCCATGCAGCACTACAGACTGGGGGATGAGTGGTTGGATAGTAGCCTCGCTGAGAGGGACTTGGGAGTACTGGTTGACAACCAGCTGACCATGAGCCAGCAGTGTGCCCAGGTGGTATGGAAGGTCAATGGGCTCTTGGCTTGTATCAGGAATAGTGTGGCCAGCAGGACTAATACTCGGTATTGGTGAGGCATCACCTTGAGCACTATGTGCAGTCCTGGCCCCTGCACTTTAAGGATCTTGAGGTGCTGAAGTGGGTCCAGAGGAGAGCGATGAAGGGTGAAGGGACTGGAGGAAAAGTCTTAGGAGAGACTGAGGGAACTGGGGTTGTTCAGTCTGAAGAAGAGGAGACTCAGGGAATACCACATCGCTCTCTACAACTAGCTGAAAGGAAGTTATAGGCAGGTGGAGGCTGGGCTCTTCTCCCAGGCAACCAGTGAAAGGATGAGAGGATGTGGCCTAAATCTGCACTAGGGAAGGTTTATGTTGGATGTTAGGAAGCACTTCCTTCTGAAAAGGATCATTAGACACTGGAATGGACTGCCCGGAGTGAGGTGATGAAGTTGCTATCCCTCATGGTGTTTAAGGAAGGATTGGATGAGGCACTTAATGACATGGTTTAGTTAGGTGTTGTGGTGTTAAGTCTTGGGCTGGATTTGATCTCAGAGGTCTATGCCAGCCTCAATAATTCTGTGTGATTTTGTGATTCTATAAAGCAGGAGCTGTACTTTAAGGTGCTATAGCTGTGTTTTAAAAAATAAATTTCAGTACAGTGTTATCTTTAGAAGCAAGGACACATAAACCATGATCCTAAATGTAGCAGAGGTGATAAAGATGTCATGCTTTGCACAGCTGGTCTTCATAAGCCTCTTATGGAATGGCCTGTGTGAGCTGAAATGAGACCTGTATCTCATTGTCTGTGATTGGCTGGCATTTTCTATGTGAATGTGTGCACATTATCACATCCTAGATGGGGAAAGCAGAGGAGGATCTGTTCAGTTAAACTGTTAAGGAAGCAGATTAAGTATCTATTGATAGAAAGCTCTAATGCTTGCCTTCCTGTCACCACAATGTATCACATCCGTTCATTACAAACTGGCATGATACAAACTGGCAGGCAAAATTAACACATGTCAACTTCATGTCTTCACTCTGAGGGCTAATAGACATCCTAGGGTACTTTTTACTATTACATGTCTTGCTAACAGGCTGATACTGTCACAAATGAAAGGGATACTCTTCTAGTGGAAGTAATACTAGGCCCAGAACATACTACAGTGCTCAGAAAAGCCTACAGGCTAATCAACTGTATTGCAAATGACAATCAAAACCTCCAAGTTATTCCACTCTTGAAAAACATGCTATATATTTTTAGAGTACTGGAAAAGTGGGATGAATGCCCAGAGAAAAGCATCTAAGCATATAGGAAAAAAATGGTAAGTTAAAGCTGAGGGTTTTGAGGTCTGTATATGTTCACCTTTTTAGGCCCTGGGAAAATGGGAAAGCTCATGATTATGCATGTTGAGCCTAGTTCAGAAACAAAATACTTTTGAATTTGTGTAAGTTATCTTACACAAATTAACTGCCATTAAATGACCATGGAGGACTCCATATATGTCTGTACACAACTTATATACTACAATAATAGAAACAGGTTCACAGCAGTAGAGTTTTTGAAATAAGAAGGACACTAACAATAGACAGTGGTTTGATTCATTTCCTGGAAACCAGAGAAGGTTGGTCATGCTTTGAAGAGGCATGGATCTTATTCAAGGGGAGATTTTGGAGGATATATGATGTGTCAAGCAAGACACTGCTCTTCACTTTTAACAAAAAATATTTCATTATTTAATTTCCTTGCACTGTTGATAAGAAAGTGGATATTTTTTTTTTTTTTGATTTTTTTTTTTTTTAAAAAAAAAGGAATCGTGTGATTAAGTGCAGTGGTACTGAATGTTGTGGAAAACAAACATGGAAAACAGAAGAGTACATGATAAGCTAGCAAAAAATGCATGACATTTGGCAACTATGTCTAACATGCTTACACATGATTTTTAATAGAGCAACAAATAGTAATGAAGCATATGGGGGAAAGAAGAGAAAAATGGAGTAAACCAAAAGATATCTAAACAGTATAAATTTAATCTTTGCCACAGTTGAGAAGTCATCTGAAGCAGAAATGTGGTAATATTTTCTAGAAAGAAACTGAAATACAGAAAACAGTTGTGGTTTACATAATAAATTCTGCTCTTTCAAATAGAGCAGAAATGAGTAATGAGTGTAGAGAACAGCTATAGGGTGATGAGATTTCGGTAATGAACAGTGGGCTTTGAGGATAGACAGGCATATAACAGTTGTTAATATTTATATAATAAATGTTGCTGTACATAATGTTTTCCAAAAATTCCTTATTGATCAGTGATTTTAGCTATTTTAAGAAATAGCACTTGTCAACAGTATCTATATTTTTTTTTCTGGCATGAATGGACCATACTATATCTGGATACTATATCCTATATAGTATATAGTCTCAGATATGTGATCTTCTGCAAAGATTAATTAATTTAAAAAGTTACCATCTATTACAAAAAAAAAAAAAAACAAAAAACCAAAACAGACTCAATGTTCACTTACAAACTTATTGCCTGGCAAAAGTTTCAGAAAATATCCCACAATTAGTGTAAATACAATGTTATGATTCCGTTAAGCAATTATTCTTCATAAAGGACAAAATATGTTTGACATAAGTAAAACATAAGTATGAAATATTCTTGCAATAAGTTCTGTGTTTTTCCTAGAAAAAATACTTTTGACCATTTACCTTGTTACTGGAATTTACAAATATGCAGTTAATTTGTTGCTAGGAATCAAAAGCTTTGTCCTTCAAATGGCCTTATAAATGATACTTATCTTTCAGAAAGCTCTACATACAACTGTTCATAAAGTTGGGAAGACATCCAATAGCATTTTAGTAGACCTGACCATTAAGAACTCTTATCAAACTCATATAATCCTATTTATATAAAACCACATTCACCTACCATCCCAGCCTCTGCTGTCTCTGACTACCCATTTATTGTTCATAGCCTCTTCCCAAGTCTACCGTACAGTAGATAATCATGATGGATTAAGTTGAAGTTACACATCTTATGTTCCATAAGTGATACATGCATAGTATAAAAATTGTAGCATTTACAGTCTTGTAGCATGAAGTGCTAGGCGGAGAAGATTTAAATGTAAAACACTGACATTTTAAAACATACTTCTCAATGTAATGAGAATCTCCTATATTAAATACATTATGCAGGTATAAGCAGAAAACCAACTAGGCTATAAGAAGTTCAGAACTAAACTTGGACCAGACTTCGTAAAGTGAATTGCGTTTTGAGCCATGTTGTGACAGTTGCAGTCAAATCTACTAGAATTGTATAGATTGGACTGCAAACCAAACAGAATGTGCTATTTTTTACTGATGACAACTTTGAATATGAAAACTGAGCTCCCAGTGAAACATAACTGAGCAAGTGAGTAGGTGTAAACTTCAACTGTTATAAAACAGGAATTTGAGGCATGTCAAATATTCATACAATCTTCTCTGAACTCTTGCCCAACTTCAGACTAATATGGAACCTAAAATTATGACAAAATCATAACTGGAATGCTACAACAGATTTTCATGAGTGCTTTGATAAGTCTCTAAGTTAAAATGTAAGACAAGATGAACTGGCCACAAGTTGTACCCGTGGAAGTTTAGATTGGATATTAGGAAGAATTTCTTTACTGAAAGAGTAGATAAGCATTGGAACAACTTTCCCAGGGAAGTGATGGAGTCACCATCCCTAAAGGTGTTCAAAAAACAGGTGGATGTGGTGCTTCAAGACATGGTCTAGTGGTCATGAAGGTGTTGGGTAGAAGGTTGGACTTGATGACCTTGGAGGTCTTTTCCAACCTTAGCAATTCTATGATTCTATGAATGCTGCTTCAGACTATAATCTGTCTAAAATCTAGTATATCCCATACAAGTGCTGTTAGGATGAAGTGAAAGATGTATGAAGTCATCAATCAGTTTCTTACTTCAGCCAGTAGTAACCTTTTTTTTTTTTTTTCACTATATCAGAATTAAAATGTGGAAGTAAAGCTTTCATCATGTTTGAAATATTTATTTCACGGGTCCTCTAAAAACATAGGTGTCAAATGAGTTTTAAAGATTACTGTCTGCATGATGTCTTCATTCTTCAAGAAATACCATTTAAATGAAATGATCAAAATGTTGTCCACAAAGAATGTGACTAAAGAAACAAATTTAAATCCAGTAATATTTTTAAAGGAATCTTAAAACACTTTCCATGCATCATGCACAAATAAATACTTGCAAGTGAAAAGGATGCATATATTTTACCAATGAAGGATACTAACAGTCAGATTCCAAGCTCCAAAACTATGAATATGTGAAAAGGTGAGTTTGAATGAGGCTCTTCTGCTGTAAAGGTGGAAAGTACAGTACAGTGGTGCATATATATAATGAAAAATTACTGACATGAGTTAAATTTGATTTTTCCAATTAACAGATGTTAATCTTAGGTAAATTACACAAGTTCTCTGAAGACTGTCAACATTACTTTTAGTAATGGCTTTTTAGTAACATCAGATATTTTAATATGAGATATTTTCACCTGGATTTATGAAGATCTTTATAAAAACAATGCTGATTAAAGATAAATATATCTCTTACTTTTCCTCTGTTAAGTCATGCTCACTGCAACTGGATTATACAACAAAAGGTTATATTGGTTTCATGACAAAACAAGACATTAGTGTTATTAATTCAACCATTATTATCAGCAAGCTAATGACAAGGGAAAAGAAAATATGGTCTTACATAACCAAGTGGATTTGAAACGCAACAATTACAGGCTTTCCAGGTCACTATAACAATGCTATGTGCATCAGGCTGGAATATACCCTATTCCAATTTATACAAGCGTTTGTTTGCAGCTTTATTCAGGAAAAGTACTGTATCTTAAAGACTAGTGTTTCCTCAAAAGGGGCCACTGATTACCACAGTCATGGAACTTTTTATTGCAAATATGAAGGAGAGTACAGCAATTTTGGAAAAGTGGAAAAGATGCATCTATAAAATGGTTTTTCAAGACTTTTAATTGGAGCAGCTTTGTAATGTTTCTGAGAAGTGATAGACAATGAATAAGGGCTAAAGCTGATCAGTTGTGGCTTACAAGTATATAAGGGCAATTTATCTCATTGTTTATCGCAAACTGAAAATAGTTTAATTCCCTGAACAAGAATGTAAGGTAAGGACAGAAAATTTCTGGTACTAAGTGTGTGAATGTTGACAATTATCCTAATTGGAGATCAATGAGACGTTCATAAGACATTGCTGCTCTCATCTACAAATCCCTGTTTTGCTTCTTGATTTTGTGAGTCTTTCATATATGTGGTCAAGAAAATTTGTGTCCTTACAGGAGATGTCATTAACAAATGCTTAAAATGCTGTTCTCTAGAGGATTTTTATCCATGGCTTTGAATAACAGACAAAAACCAGAATTTTAAGACAGAAGGATAAAATGCTAAAATTAAGTGGTTAATTCCAGACAGTAACATGGCTCTCTAAAGCAAACTGTGTATTGAACTGTTGGAATTAGATTTGATTAAAAAATATGAGCCTATCAGTAGATCTAAGGTTATCATTCTCTGGGGTGCTTGTTGGACCTTCCTGTTTCCCAGGAATGGGAAATGGAAAATGGAAAATGGCTTGACCCAGAGAAGACTCTTGGTACATTTCAATGTGTTTGGAAAATAAGATATTTCCTCAATCTTTTTACTTAAAGTTTTCAGTGTGGTGTAACTGTTCTGAAAGGTGAAGCTTTAGATCTTATCTTCATACTGAGTGACTATGACTACTCTCAGTGACTGTTTATGGTGGATAGAAAGTGAAGTAGATATTTCATCCTACTTGTCAATGCATTAGTCAACAAAAGATCATAATAAAAATTCACCTCTCTCCTATCTTGCCATGAAAGCTGTACAGCATACAGCTGTACAGACAAAGGCACTAAATTCCTTCTTGCTTCAAGAACTACTCTAGAGGTTAAAAGTGAGGCACAATAGCTGTAAATCATATAGGAGATTAGCTGAATTAGCAATACATATCAAGTCCATAGATAATACTAAGTCTTTTAGCTGCCGGTATTGTCAATCAGGTTCCTTCAGCACCAAAAATCAATGCAGAAAAAAAATTAAAATTCCTGACTTGCTTTCTTGACTTTCAGTCATGGTACTTCTTCTTTCTTAAATGTCACACTGAATGTATTAAGTTTTTACCAAGAATACTCAAATTGAAAATTTACAGTCCTTGAACTGAGACTAATTATATTGTCACTTGTATAGTGGTTTCATGTTTTTTTGGTCAAACCTTGAATGAAAATATAACTTCAGTGATTGTTTTTTGTTTTCATTTATTATTATTCATTATTACTATTATTGTTTAGCCACCAAATATATAAAATGTCATGTATTCATTGTGTAATTGCTGGTATTTGACATTTAGTCTTCATATTGAAATACATAGTAGAAATAAAACACCGGTTACAAAGAGAATATTGACATTTCATTCTTGCTTTATATTTCAATATGCAAATTCCATATTTGTGAATGCAGGTACAACAGTGAAAATGGCACTGAGACAGAAGGAATAGGAAAAGTGAAGGAAACAAAATTTAAAAGACAGTGGACACTTTTCAAAGAGAGGGGGAAAGAACAGATAATTGTAGATCCACTATGTTTAGACTTGGAACGCAGCTCTGTATTTGTCCTTATGGTATGCTATTATAGCTCTTATTTATGGCTTAGACCATGTTTTTACTGCAAAGTATTTTCCATTTGAAGCTTTAATTACTGTCTGGAATATGTTAACGCTAACATATAATTTGACCATTCTATTGTATTAATATTAAAACCCAAACAGCATTTGCTAGAAAGATATGTGACAGGGGAAGTTATTAGAATGGTTATGCTTCTGGGGTTGGTTGACCCCAGCCGACAAGTAAACTCCTACACAGCTGCTTCCACCCTCTCATCTCAAAGAGGAATCAGAGGGGAAAAAAAAAAAAAAGTGAGAAAAAAAAAAAAAGAAAAGGGTCAAGACAAAAACAATTAAATGAAAGAGGGAAACAATTTTTAAAAGCGACCTATACAAAGGCAATCAGTCACCTTTTCTATGAAGCAGACTGATGCCCACCCATCCTGCAAACAACAGTTACTTTGGAAAGACTACCATGTAGTCTTTATTGCTGAGCATGGAATATCCCTTTGGTCAATTCAGGTCAGCACTCCAGCAGTGCAAGTCCTTTTCAGCAATAAAACACTGGTATGCTGTCATACATCCAAAACAGCACCATGCAGGCTGCTCTGAAGAAAGTTAACCTCATACCAGCCAGATTCAGTACATTTCTTGATTCTGTTGTGCTTTAACCCTGGCCAGTAACTAAGCACCACAAAGCTGCTCTCTCACTCCCCCCGGTGGATTAGAGGGACAACTGGACGGAAAACTGTAGGAGGGGGAAAAAAAAACTTCAGTGATGAGATAAAAAAGTTTAGCAATGGTAATGATAAATTAAAAGATATTAAAATAAGACTCCTGAACGACAAGCAATGGGAAATATTGCTTACCACCAACCGACCAACCAATGCCCAGACAGTACCAGAATAGTCTTACCACTGCCAACCTCTCCCTAAGTTTTATGGCTGAGCACGATGATATATTGGTATGGAATATCAATTTATTCAACTGGGGTCAGTTGTCCTGACTGTCAGCTGTCCCCTCCCAACGTTTTGTGCAAGCCCCAACCTACTCGCTGGTCAGGTGGTGTGAGGGCAGAAAAACCTTGACTCTGTGTAAGCATAGCTCAGCAATAGTTAAAACATCCCTGTGTTAACACTGGATTTGCATTGTCAACGCAAATCCAAAACATAGTCTCATACCAGCTACTAGGCAGAATTTCAACTCCAGCCAAAACCAGTACATGCACTTAGGCTTTAGGTAAAATCTCTGATCATGTCAAATACCTAAACTGTCACATGTCAGTGGAAAATTTATTTTATTTGAAGATTGAATTAATCAGCTTTATGTATTATATTACCTGAATGGCTATAGAGTTCTCAATTGTATGTCTAAACAAATTGTCTGCCTTCTTTGACTGGAAGACACAGAATATGTTAGGAATTAAAGTGATGATGGCTACTAAAAATCTCTTGTGTTTCTCAGAAGTAATTTCTAATACCTAGAAGATGTTTGGAGCTAGTAAGACAACCTTGGGATCAAAAGAAATGGCAGCATGCTTACATTAGGCAGGTATTGTGCTGTCAGGTCATGACACCAGTGACTATATTAATAAACTACTACTTCCACTGCCTTTACCCATGTAGTGCTTATGGAACTGTGGAAATAGAGAGCAGCAGTCATTGAAGAAAATATATTAACGTTAGAAAAAAAATCAATCAATTTCAAGAGAAGTAGTAACCTCTAAGAATATTTCTATGAGTTTGTGGCTATGAACCCTTTACAAAAGGGCTTGACAATTTATAAAAGATAAATTATTTCTTCTTTATAGGACAATTTAATAATTTAATGTCCTCTAACTTTCCTGACAGTTACTATGTAACTCTGTGGCCTGTGATACCTATTTCATCAACCAGTCATAAAATGCAATTTGGCTACTCTTTTTGATTATGATTGTTAAAAACTTTGTGTTTGGACCATCATCATTTTCATTCTTCTTAAGGTTGCTAGGATTAAGGAGCACCTAATATGGTATTTCAGATTCTGGTTATGCCTCAAAGCCTGGCTGATCAGGCTGTGTAAGTTCTTACTGCTTTTTGAACCCTATTTCAAAGCCCACTTCAATTAGTAGTTTATACGTTAAACACATCTAAAAATCAAAATTCTATTTTGATTTTTAAGCTCCCTGGTTTTTTAAAAAAAAAAGGTTCTTTTTTTAAAAAAAAGTTATGTGATAATGTTATTTGGATATAATGAAAAATCATCTATTTTATTGTGCATCAGTCCAACATATCTAAGCATACTTTGTCTTTGAATGAAATTAAGACATTTAGTTTTCTAAAATTTAATAATAATACTTAACTCTGTTTATTTTCCGCTACCTTATGTGAGCTGTAGTCTCCTTCTTATAAAGAAACATGTAAATTTGCTATCCAGGAACTGAATGCAAATTTCACAGCCAGGAACCTTAATATTGTAGTGCTGTTTTCCAGAAAAGGATGATTAGCTATTGTTGTAAACAATAGGATTACTATGGGAGTTCTTTCTCCCCATAAGTAGAAATCCAAGATGCAGATACAAAATACAAAGAAAAACAAGAGCAAGAGAAAAGCAATAGGAATATCACAAAGCAAATATTTCATAGAGATTTGTGGCTTGGTGTTTATATTTGCTTTAAAATAAAAAGGTACAAGTATCTTATTTGAAAAGGGGAATTATTTAAAACTTTTGCTTTCTTACAGTATTTACAGTTCTTTTAACTGGCATTTGAACAAATCCGTATTTTTAAAGGCTGCTTGCACAAATGATGGCTCCTGTTACTGTGTGCTACACTTTAATGTTTTCCTCTTTTTTTCCTAATATTTAAAAATAAAATAGCTTTCTTACATGTGCTCTCTAAAGCGTAATACTTCTAAAACCAGGTCATACCTGATGGCAACAAACCATATTTCCCATAGCTGATCAGCAATGAGTCTTGAATTTTACTGATCTTCAGGTCTTTAAAAGCTATGAGAATCCAATTTTATTGTCTATTGTGAATAATGGATTGCAAGAACTTATTTTTAGTTCATATTTAAACAAATGCATGTAGCAGTGAAAATTTTCTTGCAATTATTTTAGCAAGGATAAAAATTTAACATAGAAACTTTTTTATTGAGAAAATATTTTCAAAACATTTAAATGGGAAGAAAGTGTATTTATGTGATAATGAAGCAATCACAAAAATACATAACATTTGTAACATTTGAGAATACACCTTTATCCCTCTTATCCCCCTTATTTTTCTCTCCAATTTATAAGTTTAATATCATTGAAGATTTCTGCAGATAATGTCATTTATATGTTTGCATTTTAGAATTGTCTTCAGTGAAATATTGGAAATTATGAATCTTGACAAAGCTGTTTTGATTATGCATAAATAAACATTTTAATGAATAGATGCCAGAGGAATAAAAAACCTTTTCCTTGAAAATATGCTACCAGGAAGAAAATATTCCTAACACAAGCTTAGTAATATTTTATCCTGCAACTATTGTCTTCTGTCAATTTCCTTACAGGTAAGGTTATTTTTTGCATTACCTTGCTAATAAGATTAAATAATTAGGTTAATGTTGCAAAGAACCTATATGTACAAAAAGCTTAAAAAAGTACTAGCATGGCTGTATATATACATATGTGTGTATGCATGTAGTTGTGTGTGTGTATATATATATTCATTAAATATTACTTGGATTTCCCAAGTGCAGCAGCTATAGAAATACATATTTTATGTGTTTCATATATTATTAAGAGTTGTTGATGTCTATTTCATAGAAGAATAAGAATATACAGTTCAGGAGGTGATGAGCAGCATTTGCAGAAGCATTGTTTTGTTTCAAGATATTTCTTGGCCCTGTCCCACTTTGGACCACAGTAGAGAACTGAGTATCCACTGTAATATCAGTGGCAGAGAAAAGGGTTTCCTACAACAGTTTTCCTTTAAAATATAATGTCCATACAAAATACATGATAGTCTGGAATGAAACAATCATTAGATTCTTTGAGTTGCCTGATGTGATGAACCATTCAAGAGTAAATAAATCCACCCCAGTCTCTGCCAGTAAACATGAATACTTCTGCAGTGTTGGAGTCTTTAAGTCTGCACTTAATGACTGCCACCTTTCACTGCTGAGTGCTTTGAACAGTTAAAAGGAAGCAAGCAAGGCAGACAAGGAGCAGACATAAAGGGGGCTTTATAACCTATTTTTAAGACCTTCAATTCAAATACTACACTGTACCCCAAATGTTGCAGCTAAAAGCTATTTCCATTTTCTTCAGACAGCTTAAGAGACCATCAAAAGCAAAGAGTTGTTTGGCAACTTCTTTCTTCTGAAGATCCTAATTATACAGACCTTTGTGCTACCATGCTGCAGCAAGGCTGTCCCTTGATCTTCCCCTAAAAAAATACAGTGCAAAAGAGTAGATTTATGTGGTGAAGTATCAGACAACATTCTAACTGGGTTTTGGAGAGTAAGAGGGAGCATACTCCAAAATTTTTTTGTGATTTGTGTGCTTCATGCAGAATTTTTTTTCTCAAAGAACATACTTTACATTTCATTTTAGTATGTGACTTTTAAAACTCTACTCAGGGAGATTAGCCAGTCTATTAAAAAAGGTTCATATAAAACATAGCAAATATTTGTTACCTAGTTCAGTCTTCTGAATTATAGCAGGCAATATTAAATAACAAAGACTGCTTTATTTTGATCATTACTATATCACAGAATCATTGGAGTTGGAAGGGACCTCTGGAGATCATCTAGTTGACCTCCTGCCCCCAAAGCAGGTTTGCCTAGACCACATTACACAGGATTGCATCCAGGTGGATCTGGAATATCTCCAGAGAAGGAGACTCCACAACCTCCCTGGACAGCCTGTCCCAGTGTTCCATCACCCTCACAGCAGTCTTGCCTCATATTTAGATGGAATCTCCTGTGTTTGAGCTTGTGCCTGTTGACCCTTGTACCTATCACTGGGCACCACTGAAAAGAGTCTTGCTCCATCCTCCTTGCATCCACACCTGGGATATTTATAGACATTGATAAGGTCTTCTGCAGGTTGGACTTGATGATATCCAGAGGCCTCTTCCAACCCCTACCATTTTATGATTCTACAGGCTAAATAGACCCTGCTTTCTCCACCTTTCCTTGTAACAGAGGTAATCCAATCCCCCAGTCATCTTTATTGCTCTCTGCTGCATTGTGTCCAGTAGTTCACCGTCTCTCTTAAACTGGGGAGCCCAGACACATCATTCCAGATGTGGCCTCACCAGAGCAGAAAAAAGGGAAATAATGTCTTGACCTACTGGCCACACTTTGTAATGCACCCCAGGATGCCATTTGCCTTCTTGGCCACAGCAGCATGTTGCTGTCTCATGTTTAACTTATTGTCTACCAGGACTCCAAGATCCTTCTCAGGGCTGCTTTCCAGCAGATGCACCCCTAACCTATATTGATGCATGGGCTTGTTCCTCCTCAGGTGCAGGACCCTACATGTGCCTTTGCTGAACTTCATTAAGTTCCACTTTGCCCAACACTCCAGCCTGTCCAGGTCACAAGGAATGGCAGTACAGCCCTCTGGTGTGTCAGCCACTCCTCACAGTTATGTATCATTATCAAACTTGCTGAGGGTACACTCTTTGCCCTTGCCTGTGGCATTGATTAAATATTTTAAATAAGACTGGACCCAACCCCTGGGGAACATGGATGGCTCCAGGCTCCAGCTCAACCCTGCAGACCCTCTGAGCCTTGTCACTCAACCAACTCTCAATCCACCTTACTGTCCACTCATTTAACCCACACTTTGTGAGTTTACTGAAGAGGAGGTTACGGGAGACAATGTCAAAAGATTTGCTGAAGTCAACGTAAATGACAATGAATGTTATCCCCTCATCTAACCAGCCAGTTATGACAACATAGAAGGCTATCAGATTGATCAAGCATGACTTCCCTTTGGTAAATCCATGTCGACCTCTCCCAATAACTTTCTTTTCTTCCATGTGTTTGGAGGTAACACCCAGAACAATGTTTCATCACCTTTCCAGAGACAGAGGTGAGAGTGAAGCTCTTTGCACCATTCCGATGAAATCATGAGACTGTTGTTAGTAAAAATCCCAAGCAGAATGACTAAAACCAGATCTTCTCTCATGACTTCTAAGTTTTTTGTTCATACTTAAATATATACTGCATAATACAGTTTGTCCAATTTGTAGACAATTTAAAATATCCCTCTTCAACAATTTTGTATAAACTTTTTAAAGTTGTATCTTTTTTCAAGTAAATTTGAATTTATTAGCATTTAATTTGAAGTAATTTGTAAATGCTAAAGCCTATTGCCTACAACTAGGCTTTTGCAGAATATGATAAAATGCATTAGATCCTTCTCTTAAAAACATCACATGATGGCAAGATGTGAAGTCTTTTTCATTAATACATATCAGTATTTTATCCTGCATTACCACAGAAATGTGTGTGCGTTGTATGCTTCCTAAACATACACCCACGTTTATATGCACACAAAAGATATAAAAATATAATAATCTACTTAGAGGAGGTAAATATCAGGGAAAAAGCTATTAGACTCCTATGGAAAGAAAGAGTTCAAAATTTCATTTATTTGTATCTGCTCTGTTTTTCTTAAAGGGGCACAGCCTTCAGTATCTTTCCACTTTTAGAAAACTTGTTCTTTGCTGACAGTTGGGCTATAACTATATTTCTTAAACCGTAAAGTTCCCAACTTGCTGGAAATAAATTGGTTTTGTGAAAATATGCGACACAGAGATTTTCAATATGGGTCCCGAACAGCCTGTCCCTAAAGTAGTTATTTCCATTTACACCCTTGACCTGCTGGTGTCTGCAGTGGTGCTGTGTTTTTCATGTGCTGCAAAATCCACAGATCTGTTTCTATCCTTCTTAATTTAATATAAACTGCACATGCTTCAGTTAGTAAGGACTTTCATTTTTATACTTCTTCGATTTCATGACACCAATGGTTCTATATTTCACAGTGCAGGGAGCAGAATGAAATTATACTGCTCTTGGACTTTAGCAATATCTGGTTTATGCGATTCAGGACCTCCACAGAAGGAAGAGGTCACTCTCAATATTTCTGTAAATGGCTCTTTCTAAAGGGGTATATGTAGTAAGTCTGGCAAAGTGTGATTTGTGTGTTGTGTATAAAGCAGGGTAAAAGCCCCACACACTTCTCTGACAGTGCTAAAATGCAGCTGCATAATCCAATGCCCAATTATATTGTTTCGATGTTATTCTACAGAGGTTGGAAAGTTTTAAATAATTTTTTTTCCTTTTTTTTTTTTTTTTTCCATCACCAGTCTTGTATATCACTATTGCAGTCTCTGCCAGTAGGATTTCAGCTTTTAAAAACCCTTCTCCTTTTACATTGGAGAGCAGAATCTGGCCTTATGTCTATATATGTGCCATTGAAAGACTGTTGCTATACAGAATCTGAACTATCAGATTAAATTTAGAAAACTGTTTTTGTGTACCTAAGGATATTGATATTTGTTCTGAATATTTTAAATATTACTTTAGTGTATACTTTCTCAGATCAGGTAATACCTCGAGTCTTTACTGTAATTGATTCACTACAGAACTGTGATTTCTGGTGTTTCAATGCCTGGAAATTTCATAGATATTTCTGTCCTCAGTCCAGCCATTGAACAATTGCAATTCTGAAAAATGACTTTTTTTTTTCCCCTCAATAGACTGACTCATGTGATGTTTCTTCCACTACAGTAACAAAATAAACAGAAAACACAATAAGAAAAATGTTGTAACAAGTATTGGTAGGAAACTATCTGAAGGAGTGGTTATTATAATCTCTTCTGGGTGATGAAATGTATAACTACAGGGTCAGATTCTGTCAGTGAGTGTAACTAAAGGTAGAGATTAACATATGGTTCTTCAAACCATATTAGTTTTATCACATTATTGACAACATGTTTAAATGAATCACTATGTATTTCTCTGGCTGCAAGTCAGAAATAACAATAAATATTGGTCACTTGTTACTTTAATGGGATGATAAACTCTAGCAAAATGACAGAGCTGAGGAGTTACAGCTCACCTGGACCTTTGAGAATCTCCATCACGTAGCTTGTTTCATGTTTACGCATCTGCATTTCTTCCAGGATATTTTAAGACTGTGTAGGAGAGAGTGTAACATTTGGTTAGTGCATTTAATAGTCATTGATACTCTCTGTCAAATTGCAAAATCATGATCATACAGTTTTTATTAGAGGGAAAAACAAGCCTTTAGGTAGTTTCCATAACTGAAAAATATGTGTTATGTAGTGAAATATAGCTGATCTGCAGTGTCTTGAAAGCATTAGAGTGTTTCAGAAAACAGATTAGATGCTATGCATTTAAGAGAAATCAGGAATTTGTTTCTGCCTTTTGTGACAAATATATGTTTGTATAGACATGTAAAGATAGGAAGAAAAATATGTTAAATGTAAAAAGAAGCTAAATAGGTTAAAGTTTAAAGATTGTTAAATATAACAATCTGAGATGGTGTCAATATTTTTTAAAAGTTTTTTTTAAAAAAACTTTTTAGGGTTTTATTTAAAATGTCAAAACAGGAATATCAATAACTCATAATTTACATATTATTATTTTCTGAAGACTGCAAACAAAAGAATTATCTTTGCATTCCAAACATTTATCAAACTAGCAAGAACACAGAATACCAAAAAATTCAACCAACTAAATTTGTTACAATAAAGTATCAGTTTTTCAGTAGAGCAAATTGTCTTTATGAGCTTTATTGTTTTAAAACAATTCTAGGATTTTTATAATGAGTTAAAAATGCATCTGGAGCAAAAGGTGTTAGTCTTACAGTTCTATTTATATAGTTCCGGGACTTTGTATATTGTTTTGCAGAATTAGTATGTAGATCCTAAGCTCTTCCTGAAAAGAAACTAGAAAGAATGCAGTTATCATCAACTATTGCCATATATTTCTTATATAAATAAGGTATAATTTGTTTTTAAATGAATACATGAGTTAGTTCTTTTTGGAGCCTTTTATGTGATCTTACTGTAAGACTTGTTCTTACATAGCAAAGCCCTTTTCATTTCAGTGTGGCTTAACTCTTATAATACCTAAATGCGTACTTAATCGTGGAAACGTACCCACAAACAAGGTGACTTCACAAGCTCAGCACTTTGTTGAATTTGAGAACAAGGGAATATTTAGTTTTATGAACCAGAAACCATAATTACTTTTTTGTTAACTTCCCTTTTTGTTACTTCAACTTTCATGTAAGCCAGGAAAACTTTATTGTGGTCATTTGTAAAAACTCCAAAGTGAGTCTTTGACCACGGTGAGTTAATAGAGTTCAGGGCAAAAGCAGGAGGATCCATCTCAAAGTCACCTGCTGTTGTCATTGGAACCTATCTCTGCCACATTCTGTACAGACTCATAGATGTTTTCCATACCAGTTTCTTGTTTCTCATACCAATTTATATATACAGCAAAACTAGTAATAAAACAAACTTGTATTGCATTTTCAGATGAGCTGTAATTCTGCAGTCTTCTAAAAGCAAACCTGTAACGTCTTAACACTAATAATGTATTCCCTGATGGAGTTATGAGAAAAGAGATTAAATTATAATTATCTTTTTACTAATTGAAGAGAAGCTGGAAATTCTGAACTGGGTGTTCTGATGTGGTAAACTTTCCCCTTTGTTACACTCTTTTCCCCAACTGTTGGATGGGGCCTTGTGCAATCTGTCTAGTGGGAGGTATTCTTGTCCATAGCAGGGGGTTGGAACTAGATGATCTTTAATGTCCTTTGCAACCCAAACCATCCTATGATTTTATCAATCATTCTTAAAGGAGTTTAGAAAAAAAAAGCTACTGCTGGATAGGATCATGAAGAAGGGAAGTGAGGCACTGGTTCCAATTGTTTTTAGAATCTTGTACTACTAAAATTTCAATAGGAAATGTGCAAAAATGAGAATTTATTGTTTTGCTTGTAGCTGGAGGGCTCACAATTGAAGAATCATTTAAGTCTCCTGGATTATTTTTTTTTCCTTTTTAGTTTGAAGATTCTTCATGATTATATTTACTTAGCTTTCATATCAATATCTCTACCTCTTGATAATGCTTCGATTGAAAGATAGTGATTCTTTTTCTCAATGCAAAGAGTTGTATTGAGGTTCACTAGGGTTTAGGCTATAGCCTCTGTGACTGCAGGCTTAGATCTCAGGTATAGTACCCTAAATGTCTTTTGGTTTATTGAGAAAAAATTATGAAAAATCATACATATAAATATGAATTAATGAAATATGTTGCTTTTTTAACTGACATTTTTGTCAGAATGTGCAATATAGTACCTAGTGGTTTGCGGTAACATTCACATTTTGTTGTTAGAATGTACAGCTTGTCATTATCTCAGAAAAAAACTGCTGTTCACACAGCTTAAACTAAGGACATGGTGGTCTAGTGGTTAGGGTTCAGTGCTCTCACTGTTATGACCCGGGTTTGATTCCCAGTCAGGGAAGATTCTTTGTGACTTGGTCTGGGTGATCCTGCTCTGGCAGGGGGGTTGGACTAGATGATCTTCTAGGTCTCTTCCAACCCCTAACATTCTGTGATTCTGTAAATAAGGACAGAAGTGGTTTGTTGATTTATTAACAACACTTAATTAACTGGCAATCACTTAAAGATTCAAAATCAATATCAATATTTTAATGGATAAACAATGTTAGTTAACCACTTACAAAATGTTAATACAGCTACAAATTTCTAAGCACAGTCCTATATCTAACCTCAAACAATTTTAATATCACACATACTCATGTCATTTGGGAAACCAGCATGCCCTCTTCTGGGGGATAGTACAGGTTCCTGCAGTTCACACCCTTCTGTGAGAGATGGAAGTGCTCCAAATGTTCATGTTTCTCTACCTCCTCCTACCACCTGCTCAGCAGCAAGGAAGCACTCTGCAAGTTCCCCCACATGCTGAGACGTGTCCCTGCTTGCTGCATCCAGCTCTGGCTGCCAGTGCCCCAAAAGGAGGCTGCACCATCAGCCTCAGGCAGAAACTGAAATGCTTGTAGGGTGACTACTAAGAACTGTCAAAACAGGGATTAACCACTGTTGATTTAACTCTGAGGACTCAGTTTCCTATTTCTTTTCTACTTTCATGCCATTTGTAATTACCTGGTTACTGTTCAATCCAGCTAATAGATACTTTCCTCTTAATAGGCCTTTTAGAAAGGTTCAGTGATGCAATCATCCTTGTACTCAAAAGCTTTAGGTTGCACTTTTTGTATAATAAATTAGGCAATCAAAGCAGTATAATTATCCAGATATGCAAACAATTACAATCTTTGAATTCACCTGAATTTCATCAAGGGGAGATGAGCAATAAAGGAGTCTCATGAGCTGAAATCCTTCAAAGACAGACTGAGCATTTAATCTAAGGAACTGCTGGTCAATAAAGAACTCATTTTGTTGATTACTGTATTAGCTACAAAAACATCAAGCATGTTCTATTAAACCCCATTAAACCTTAGGAAAGCAGTGTTTTGATCTTTCTTGAAACAAAATATTATACCTACTGTCTAGTTTGATAACATATTAAAAGAAGCATTGTTTAGCTTGAAATTCTGGCTGCATGTGCAAAATCTGAAATTAAGTATTATTTCATGCACACATAAAGTGTTGCGAGAAGACATAATGCTCCTTATTAGTCTTGAGAAGACTGAGAGGGGACCTTATTAATGTCTATAAATATGTGAAGGGTGGATGTCAATGGAAGGAGCTAACTCAACATGAGGAAGAACTTCTTTACTGTGAGAATGATGGAGCCAGGAACAAGCTGTCCAGAGAATTTGTAGAGTCACCTTCTCTAGAGACTTTCAAAACCCATCTGGATGTGTTTATGTGCGACATGCCCTGGGTGATCCTGTTCTGGCAGGGAGGTTGGATTTGATCTCTAGAGGTCCCTTCCCACCCCTAACATTCTATGATTCTTTGATTCTATGATTATTTTTTTCCAAACTTTTCTGAAATGCCTTGCCCAAGGCCATTCAATAAAGTACTTCTGGGCACATTTCTGCATCTGTCATTTGTCTATTTGTTCATTGCCTGATGTTCATTTAATGTTCCCAATGCTCACAATCACCCAGTTGTAATCTTGGCATTTAGCACTTCTGCTGTTATTTCTGTCTTCCTGCTTGCATAAACTTGTTTGATGCTTCCAGAGGTAGGGTCACCATAATTTACTTAGGATGGGGCCTCTTATGTCCAAGATGGCTTCTTAGAATGTCACCACTACATTTCTGTCTGGACAAGTTTGAGATATGTTTTGTACTTCTGTCTTTTAAAACAAATTATGATAAAGCTTTTCTCAGTATTTGCATTCTGATACAGCAACCATTTCATGAAAACCATTACCATTTGGTTCAGAGATTTGTAGTGACCAAGATGCAGTAGATAGGTATGTAATTGTCTAGAGACTTGCAGAATAGGTGGCAGTATCTCATGCAGTAACTTAATTCCTTCTTTTGGTTTTGGCCAGTACTGAAAAGATTAAATGCACACAGGCTTATGTCATAGGTTTCTGGAAACCAACAGTGCGAACTTACGAAATGGTAAGTGGTATCCTGGAGAAATGTGCTTTGTCTCCATTTCCAATAGAAACATTTGCAAAACTGAAAATAATGCAGGTAGAAATAAGCGTGGCTTCTGTGTTCATGAAAGATGCTAGCACTCAGAAAGAAGGAGTAACATTTCAAAGGGGAAAAAAATGTGTTTCATCTTAATAACATATTCTGCATAAGGAAAGAGAGAAAACTAAATATAACAAGAAATACAATGGTCATTATTTAAACGTATGTCACTCTAAGTTGTAATAAGCAGCTGCTTTTCTTGACATCCATAAAAAAAAGTCCTACTTCATCATTAAATGTTTTTTTAAATAATGAAACTCTGAAATTTGGTATTTAATCATGGGAGCTTACTCTGTTTATGTTCAGGACACTTCTAATGTAATATCTTCCTCTTGATATAACAATAGATGCATCAAAATAGAAATAATTCTTTGGGGCACACCCTATATAATGAAAATGATTATTTTTAATATGATACAAAAGTTACAGAGGTAGTTGTACTTTCCAGTAAAATGAAAGAAACATTTGTCTTTTCATTTCATTATGATTCAAAGCAAGTTGTCCAGGAAGATTTTGTTGCTTATATCAATGCTTGTTTATGTAATGATCATTGTGATGGCAGATTTAGGATATCTCCTTAAGATAGTATCTGAACAAAATTCTATTAGCAAAATAATTCCTTTTAAATTAATCTTCTATTAATTAAAGAAATTAATTTACTGTGATTAATCTTCACCATTAATACTCAGTTCTACTTAAAAAATACAAAGGGAAATATCACATGTACTTAATATGTAATGTGTGGTCCCTGCAGAAATCAATATACACTGAAATGCAGACTATCAGATATGGTGTAACATAAGCTGTTTCAGATTTCTATGTTGCCAGTTTTTACAGAATCATTTAAAGATTCATACTGTAATTCACGCTACTGGAGAAGAAAAGAACAAACAAACAAAAAAAATTGCTGCAGGATTCCAAATGGCCTCTAAATATTTGTGGTTTGCAAAATGTTCTGGCATAAATTTATGACTACAATTCAGTTATTTAAGACATAAGCAAAGAATAACTGATGTTTAAGGTCCCTCTTTAATCTTCTGAGATACCTATTCTGAAAGAAGCTGAAGAGTATTTTGTTGGCAGCCTCCACTAAGGTGAAAGTGGGCATCTGAAGTAATTTATTAAGTTAGTTGAGAGAAAGTGTGTCTCAATTTTTGTTTTGAAACTTCAGGGGAAGTTATGATGACTTGAAGGGTAACAATATTCTACTTGTGTTATATAATACAGGCAATAAAACAAGAGGCTCAATACATATTGTGACCAAATCAACTAGTACTCTGAAGCTTGCTTCTGTTGAAAGGAATGCTACCTATGGAACAGCTTCAGCTGGAGGGTGAACAACTTGAGAAGCCACTTGCTGACAGCTGGGAATAGAATTAAGATTTCAGGTGAAAATTAATGCCTTTGATTTTGGTATAATATTCTACAAATGCTGGAATGGGATATTTATATATTTTTTTTTTTTACTATTCCAATTCCTCGATCTTCTCTATATGTGAAATCTTAGTATAAATGAGCAAGAGCTGGACACCAATTTTGTGAAAATAGGAGTTTTGGACCAAATAGCATACTCAGTAATTAGCATGAACTAAGTGGTCTAGTACTACGGACTGAGATTTCATCCACATGACCAGTTTGGGGGCTACCAGACAAAAATTAGGAGAAGAATCTCTTTTAGCAATTAGAAAAGATTGTCTAGAACGTACTCATGAATTCACTAAAAGGCATGCACACAGCACAAGCACATTTCTAGAAATTTTCTATGCCTTAATATGGAATCATATTATTTCAGTTGACAGAGAGGAGAGATGGCTTGCAAAAGATTTGCCATTTTATGTTCACAGTTAAATTTAAAAAGCCAATTCTACTCATATTGAAGTTAACAGCAAAATTCCTGCTCAATTCATTGACAGCTGGATTGGCCTATAAATGTCCCTTTGTTATGCTTATTCTGCTGTGCATAGTATGTTTTCCTCTAACAACATTCTGTAATTAACAACGGTTTGACAGACTGAAAGATCCCACTGTTTCATACTTGTTATTGCTGTACAAAGCTGAACTGTGGGGTTTGTTGAGGGAACAGAGGGAAATTGCAGTTAAGTGAAATGTGCTCTCCCACAAAATAGCTCTTTCAGTAAAACCACATGATGCTTATACTAAGTAACAACTTGCTGATTATAAACTCATAAGAGTTTATATGAAAACTTTTTGCTATGCAAACATGAGAGTAACCACAATTTGCTGAAACTGAAAAATTCTGACTTAACTATTCATTAAAAAAAAACTTAACATCCCTTCCTAAACCTTAGCTTGATCATTTGTTCTCGTTAATGTTTTTTCCAAGTGTTAGATTAAATCTTTTCTTGGGAAAACTCCATTTGGTCTACCTGGCAGGTGAGATTGCCATTATTCCAATTAGAATTATTTGGACAGTTTCTGACTTAAAAAGTTAATTTTGTATCTTCATATTTCATTTCTTTAAGACATTGAGACATTGCTTTCAAAGCTTTGTCCTTGTTTACAGAATGTGCTTGAGAGCATTAATTGAGGTGCTTGGGGAGCCTGTTTCAGTGACTGACCACTCTCTTAATGAAGAACCTTTTTATTATGTTCAATCTGAACTTCCCCTGATGAAGCTTCATTCATTTGCCTTGTGTCCTTGCCCTATTGCTGGTCACCAGTGAGAGGAGATCAGCACTTCCCTCTGCTGTTTCCCCTGAGGAAGTTGTAAACTGTGATATTACCCTTCATCCTTCTCCAAGCTGAACAAAGTGACCTCAACTGTTCCTTGTAATTTTTGCCCTTGAGACCTTTTACCATCTTGATTGCCCTCATCTGGACACACTCTAATTGTCTGATGATCTTATACTGAGGTGTCCAAAACTGTGCACAGCACTCAAAATGGGACTTCACCAGTGCAATGTAGTGTGGAACGATCACATTCCTTGACCAGTTCCTGATTGGAATAAAGGAGACAGAGACAGTCTTTCTTCAGTTGTGTTCTGTGATGGGAGAAAAGGCAACATAAACAACCTGAAATCAAGGAAATTTCAGTTAAGCAGAAACATACAAAATTGCTGTGAAGGTGGTCAAACACTGAAACAGGAGGTTACAGGGAGATGTTGTAGAGTCTTCAGTCTTGGAGATATTAAAAACTGACTGATCATACTTCTGGATACTCTGCTTTATCTGACCCTGCTTTAATGAAGGGAGTTTTGACTATACAGTCAAAATCTATGTACATAGTACCAGAATGCTTCCCATTCAGCTTCAGTTATACCTCAAAGGATAGAAAACCAAAACTGTAAGAGAAATCTTGGAGGCTTATTGTCATAGATGACAATTCCTGTCAGTTAAATGAGTTATTTTGTTCAAGTTAAAGAAATAGGATTGAAGCTAATCAATAATCATATAATTCTGTTTCTGTATGCAGCAGTGCTACATTGTACTGTGTGTTTAATAATCTCAGACCCAAATCAGAGCTGATCTCTGAAATATGTTCAGGCTAGGCAGGTTGCTTGGTACAGTTTTCTGAATGTTGCAGAGTTGTTAATCCTTTTTCCCAAGGCAGAATTATGATGTTTAGGCATATGAATGTTTATGTGGCACCAGGATAAATGCAGAAAAACAAGCATGAAGTTATGCCAAGACACAAAGTTATGATTTTACATCATAATCCTAAGACATTGCAAGTTCTGGTGGAAACACTGTTTTCATACCAACATGCATCCACTTCCCCTTTCCCTACAGAAGATCTCTGAAAGAATTGTTCACAGAGAGCAAATATACATATGATGAAGTTCTTAAAGCTGTTTTCTGGATTTGGGAGTAGCTTATTTGGTCTCTTGTGTGTCATTAACAGCTTCATAAAGTTGCTTGTATGCAATTAATTATGCAATTGCAAACTGGCACTGAAAAGATTATCACAAAGCAAAGCTGTATCTTCATTTACTGTTAGATTATATAATGAAGATGACACACATTTCTAGACTTAAAGAGGTTTTTTTTCCCTAACATAAATCTTTCTAATACAAATATTTTCCAAAGACTATTTTAATATAAATATATTAAAATATCTGCTAGCGAATTAATATTCACTATGAAAGAGCACATATTACTGTAGAAAGTTTTTGAAGAGTTTTACATCACTACTCTAACAGATTTGTCTGCAAGCTGGTTTCCTTTCCATCTTCCTGAAAATTACAAATAAATGGAATGATTCCCAAGTAGAATCACAAAGCTCATGGCAGTGTGTACTTAATATGATATATGGATGCCTCAGATGTTACACTTATGCTACCCTGAGGCACTGATACTGATTTTTATTATAGCATGGTTAGAAATACAGAGTAATGTGGTACCCTTCCTTAACTCGATCCTTTAAAGTCTGTCTTTGAGAGTCTTTAGCATGACAGATATTCACTAAAACAACTTGGCATCTCAAAAACCTGAAAATATTAAGCTGCAAGATGGAGGTGTGAAAGAAGATACTCCCTTCTCCTTTGTACATATTGTGGCACATCCTTGCAAAATACGAACTTTCCAGGAAAAAAAACCCATGTTCCTGTTAAAGCCAAATTGTTACTCTGTCAGGGCAGTCAGTACCACTCATCTCAGCAGAAACTCCAGAGAGAATATGTCAATAGAAGAAAAAGCATTACACTCAGTTTTCTTTCCAATCATCAGTGCAGTTGTGTTTAAAAACATTAAGCATTATAATTTAATATCATACAAATACTGAAAATATATACACAGTCTCTTACTAATTCTGCATTTTAAACTCCTAGTTCCAGATAACTTCAAGAGACATAATATATTTACATTAACACAGGAACACCCAAATTTTTTTCCCATAAACTGTTTCATTCTCCTAGCATGTGCATCACAGTACCCTTAGTGAGTTTTAAGGAGTTGCTATTAATTAAGGGATGATACCAACAGACAGCAAACAACTTTTTTCTCTTTTGGAAAAAAAAAAACAAAACCAAATCCATGTTCCATCTGGCACCTAAGAATACTATTGTGTCTGATCCAAAGTTTCAGCATATTTTTTTTCTTTCCAGAACTTAGGGCGTGGTTATTGCTTTTGCCTATTGCATACATCAATTATCTGACTTGCTGCAGAATAGAGAACGAGTACTCACTGTGTACAGACAGATATACAACTAAATTGCCTGCATTTTTTCTATGATTAAGAAAGAAATCAAAAGCCAAGTGGCTTGTGAGAACTGCACAACAGTTGAAACAGGAGATTCAGAGTGATGGTGGCTGTTGTCCTGCTAGCTCTGATGGAAGGCTAGGTGATCATGGAACAGGCTTCAAAAACATCTATGCAGAGATAGCTGTAATGTAATATTTAGACTTTTTTTTTTTTTTTTTAACTCCTTCCAGTGAAGCAATGAGTTCTGCAGGGATGACAGAAGAGTGGCAGAAAAAGAACTAAAGAAAAAGTGGAGAAAAGAAGTCCTGGATTCCTTGATTACCTGCCACTGTTTAGAAAAAGATATAGACCTTAAAAATACTACTGTGGAAAATTCTTCTCAGTGAAATAAGGATAGGTAGTCATGGTCTGGTTTGGATTTGTAGTAGCCTCTGTTGCTCTATGGAGAACTCTCTCTAGAGAAAAAGGCAAATGCCTTCATAATTCAAGATCCACTGACATCTGCGTTTGACTGACAGGCTGGTAGAGCATTGAAAAGCCAGCTGCACTCTGTTGCTGGTGAACAGGAGAGGTGTTAGAGCTGATATTTGACATATCTAGGGATAAATCTGTCTCATAGCGGACTGCAGATATACATCATGGTGTTCATGTTTAGTTTAAATCTCTGCTTAAGAGGTCCAAAAAAGTCAAAGGTATATATATGAATATATAAATATATATAAAATATATGATCCAGGGAAGCAGATGGTCTCTTGCAGACCCACTCTTTCATACCTTCCAAAGAATGAGTGGTGAGCACAAGCAGTGAGTATATTAATTTGCTTTACTCTCCTGCTGTTCTGATTTAAGTCCAGCCAACACCAAAGCACTACACAGCCTCTTGTTAACTCCTTCCAGTGTTAGTGGAAGGAGTTAATGGTGGAGTGAAGAGAAAAAACAACAATCAATTAATGATAAAGGTGTTTTGGTATTAAAAATATGTTTTGCCAGTTAGAATATGTTTGAACAGCGGGAATCAAAAACAAAAAAGCTAAAATAACACTTTTCTTTCCTTCCTTTTTCCAGACATGGCTTCAGTCCATTCTCAACTCTTCTACATCTCCCTGCTCAAAACAGTACAGGAGGATGGGGAGTGGGGACCTGTGATCACAGGAAGGAGATAACGGCAACCCGGCCGCTCCTCACAGAGGCAACCCCCACAACCCTTCTCTACACAGATTCATAGATATTAGGGGTTGAAAGGGACCTAGAAGATCATCTAGTCCAACCCCCCTGCCTGAGCAGGATCACCTAGACCAAG
>JAOEGS010017488.1:0-140179 GCA_025447755.1 Corythornis vintsioides | reverse complement strand
GGGCAGCCCCACGCGTGGCGGCGGGGCGCGGGGGAGCCCCCCGCGGCCCCAGCACCTACCGCCGCCGCCGGGCGGTGGGCCCTCACCTTGCTCTTCTCCGGTGCCTCCTCTGCCGGAGGGCAGCGCTACAGCGGCGGGCAGGGTCCGGCACCAGCGGCACTCTCCGGAGCAAGGCAGGAGCTCCCCGGAGAGGAAGAGCCCCAGCTCCCCCGTCTGCAAAGGTGAGCGCCCTTGGCACGGCGGCCAGCGCCGCGCACCTGCTGCCGGCGGGCGGGGGCGGGGGGGTGATGCGCACGCGGGCGCTACCTGAGGGGCACGGGGACGCGCGCGCCCAGACCGTTACCGGGAGGGCGCCGCGGGGCAGAGAGGTCGCAGGCGGGCCCGGCGGCCAAGGGCGCTTCTCCGGCGGCTGGGCTGGGAAGGCTGGTTCGGCGGTGCCCTCCGCCCGGTGGTGTGCCTCCGAGCGCGCCGTGCGCTCTGCGGGGGCAGAGATGGGGACAACAGGGGCTGTGCCCGGGCTTATGCCCATTCCGAGCCTCTCCGGTTGCCGGCAGTGCTTGTGGAGCCCGCGTGTGGCGAAGGGCTTGTTGCTTTTGTTGCTGCTCTGGGGCTTCCTGGTTTTTGGACGAGGGACAGAGAAGGGGGAGCGTGCCATGTGGGGACCCGCAGTCCCTCATGTAGCCCTTCGGCCAGTGCTGCCAAAGGCTTCCAGGTGGGAGATAATCGGTGGCGGAGGAGCTGTGCTTAAGGCGCTGCGGGACGAGCTTATGGGGAACTTGGTGTTCCGGGCTGATGTGGATGGAGCCTTCGTATCTTGTCCCTTTTACTATGCATCTTACGCCAGATGGTTTGTGGTTATGATCCAGTGTCTGCAAGCTTGTGATTACAACACTACCTATTGCTGTAGGCATTGGACTTAAATACTGGAAAAGAGCATTCAGAAAATCTCTTAGTAGTTACTTTCAGCATGAACTCTGCAGAAGGTTGTGCAAACTCAGTGATGACAAGCTTGTGCTCCAGCAAAGGTGGAAAATAGTATGGGAGGGGCATGCCTTTTGTCGTGAACTGCTTTTTAATGCTTTTGCATAATAAAAATATACTTAAAGAGATCACTGAAGTTGAAGTAATATATAGCATCTGGTTGAGGATGATAAGGGCTTACATGTCTAAGTCTTTTTTTCTTCTTGGGATAAAAGTTTACTCAGAATTGTATGAGTGAGGCTTTGTAATTATGTCCTCAAACCTGGAAAAAAAAGTGACTTTTGAGATACTAGAGGTCTTGTTGCTGGAACTGCATCTTGTAATCTACACAGTGAAGTTCGGTAATATTCAAAGTGTATATGCAAAAATCTATGACCAACACCATTCTTTTAACTCTCCTGATGTTACACCCCCTTTGTAAAATAAACATTGTAACCGGACTACCCTGTTAAATATTTATTTTTATTTTTTTTCCCTGTCCCTTGAGGAATGGTACTGCCAAATTAATTATAACCAGTTGGTACAGTAATGAAGCTAATGCCTGGATGACTTAATTTTTCCGTTTGGCTGTTTTTGGGGTTTTGTGGGGTTTTTTTTTTGGTATTGTTTTGTTTGTTTTTAATTATTATTCTTCAGATATATCCTTTCAAGATTACTATATGCCTGCTTATTTGCAGTGTAAGAGAATACAGACACAAAGGCATTTAGGTTCTGGATTTGGTTTTCTTCTTTCCATATAGGAGTAATGTGAGTTTTTTAAGGCTATGTTCTGAGGCTCTGGATCAAGGAACGTGTATGTTCTTCATCTGAGGTTCTTGTTAATCAGTAATCATAAAGTCCCCACTCCTTCCTGTGAACTTCACAGAAGCTGTTGCCCAAGATGCAATCTGCTGGCCTAGAGCATGAGGAACAGGATGGCTAGCCTTGAGCTCCAGGCTCAAAAGCTGTTTGTAAAGGCATCTGCTGGGCCACATAGAGGGGAATAGTCCATTTCATTGCTTCTATGTGTTTAAATTTCTGAACACCACTTGTATTGGCCCAGAATGCGAATTAAACCTGTTTAATGTTGCTAAATGTCTGTATTGTGTAATCCAGTGCTTGACAGAGACTGAATCAACATCACTTTTTTCTTCAGCTAGAGGAGAAAACTTAGTGGTAGCTGAGAACATGGACATAGAACTTTATTTTTGCTAATGAGTTGTGAAGCCCCTTCAGGGTACCAGTCAAAATCTGCTGTGGAATGTCTCGTGTTTTCATCTTTCTTCTCTTCAGCTGATGCTGGCTTTTGTTCATTCCTACAGCTGCAGCCATGGTTGGTTTGGTGTGTTTTGGTTTGGTTTGTTTAAGATTAAAATGAATTTGAGGGTAGACAAATGATACATTCTTCTGAACTTCAATACTGGTTCTGTAAGTTGTATACTTAAGACAATATTTTTCAGGGGTTTTTTTTCTGGGAAGCAGTTGAATAGTTTTGAAAATAATTTTCATTAGTCATTTTAACAGTTGAGAAACCTGACTTGGAATTTAGCAATGTCACTTAATAGTTTATCTTGGGGTTTTTGGTGGCGGGGTATTTTGGGGCTGTGTGTGGTGGTTTGGGTTTTTTTTGTGGTTGGTGTTTTTTTTTTTTTTTCTGAGATGGGTAGCAACTAAATGTTGGAAATAACTGAATTTTCTGTTGACGATGGGATGATTACAAACTGCTGAAGATTCCATGGTAGTTTCTAAATGTCTGTGCTTTTCTTGCCTCTTAAATATGATTAAGAGCCTAGATCTTCCTAGTACTTAGTTCTCATCTTTTACTTTCCCTCTCTGCCATCTCTGGCATTTATTTCATAGAATCGTAGAACTCCTGGCGTTGGAAGGGTCCTTGAAGTTCTAACTCCCCTGCCATGGCCAGGGGCTTTCCACTAGACCATGTTACTCAAAGCCTCATCCAGCCTGGTCTTAAAGATATCCAGGGATTTCACAGACTTCAGCTTCTACTGGAACATTCACATGCTCCATCCTTCCCATCCCTGCGTGGCCTCAGTTGTACTCTGTGAGGCCTGTTCTGCTGCCTCTGCTTTTGGTTGAGATCTCACATACATCTCTTAACCTGTCTGTGGACCACCACGGTGTTTTAACCTACTAGTAGTCTGTTTGTAAACTGAGAGTGGAGAAATGTGTATGTACTACCTTTGTCATTTTTAAATTGGTTTATCTGCTGAGTAAAGATCAAATATGATCTTGTTCCTTGTGTTCTTATGTAAAATGCATCTTGGAACAGTTCAGCTGTTCACTCCAAGAATGTTTTATGGACCAACCTGTGCAAACAGGGTCAAGACCGGAGACATAGCAAGTATTCACTGACCTTTTCAGGTGCCTTGAGATTGAGAGAAGTCTTTCTACAGGATGCTGTACATTCCAGTTGACTATTGGACAATTAGCTCACACTGAAACTTCAGAAAATTTAGTTAGTTTTATCTGGAACTGCCCAATCTGGCTTTTAATTTTGGAATAATTAATATATGGAAGGCTAATACTAAAGCCTATTTACGTAAAAATATGAAAATTGTTACAAGGGTGTACTGCAAAGTCTTAATGAGTTCAGATGTGAACCCTGTCCTGGTCTGGGGAGAGGGAATGGAACTCCATTATCTTCTTAAATTTCACTGTTGAATTTATTTTAGGAATTTGGTAAGTGTCACCTTAATAGGTGCAGACATGTTGGCATTAGTTGCCAAGATTTTGCAGTAGTTGTAAAACATACTAGCATAGGGTAAGAGTACATAAGGCTTTGTGAACCATTACATGCCTACTTTGCACTACTGTGTTTTAAACAACTTAGGTAAGCAAAGAAAGTTACTTTTTTTTTTTTTTTTTAGCATCATACTTCAGGTTTCTTGTGGCCAACACTGCAGGGGTGTTTATTTGGATTTAAAATGTTTTCATTCACTAGAATTAAGTGACTTCAATGTCTGGGGCTTTCCAAGGTTTGGTTCTGTAAAAACAATGTTAACTCAGTCCTACCAAGGGATTGTTTTGAATTACTAGAAGCAAAATTGTGAGTAGTTCTTTTACATTTATGTGAAGCTGATAGTCAAGATACACACAATTGTACCATGTGTCTGTTCTTAGTAGCATCTCCTCCTGTTGAGTGCTTTCAACAAAACTTAGTAGTAGTAGAAGCCCTGAGATGAGTTGTGTTTGCTAAGGTTTTGGGAGGAGACATGGGAGAGATCCCATGAGTGGCCTTTTTGAGGAAAAGGCTGACCAAAACAGAACAAAAATGTCAGCTGGATGCCAGGATTTGGAGTCTTTCTTTTCCTTTGTTAGCATTTTAATTTCATATCCTTGGCTTTGGAGCAGCTTCACCTGTCCCCAGTGCACTTGGTCAGTTGTAGTGCAGGGCCTTCTGGAGACTTGGCAACTTGCTGCTTGTTTCCTGCCGTGTGGACTTCCTTGGTTTGTATTGTGTATGTTCTGTGGATGGTTTGTGGCATTGTTTTGCTTTGTTTGAAGACAGATTGCAAAAAGATTTGGCTTCTAAATAGATTTAGAGTAGTGGTGCATGGAGAGGAGGGTTGGTATTTGTCACAAATATTGGTTTAAAGAGATAATCAGGCCAATTAAAGCAGATCTAATATTTAAGAAACGTCTTATTTGATGAAACAGCTCCATTGTTTTTCATCAGCCACAGCTGCTGTAACTGTTCTCTCTATGGAGTCAGATCTCTTGTTATGTAGGTCACATCAAGGAAAAATAGCAGCTGAGCAGTTGCTTCAAGTATTGTAGAGGAAAGTGCAATGAAAACATTGTATGTGCTTCCATTGAAGTGGTTTGAAACAGAGGAGTTTAGTAGACTTTGGCAATTTGTTTGAAGACCTGTTGTAAAGGTGGGAAATTAAGTAAAAAAATTATCCAAAATTTTTTGTCCCATGTATATAAAAGTAATTTGAAAACAGAAGAAAAAGGAAAATCATCAACAATCTGATAACAGTTCCTTGAAGGAATTTTTAAATAAGAAGACTAGGAAGTACTTCTGTGCTTTGTGCCTTGAAATGAGCAGCTTCCCTTGAACTTAAATAGTAAGCAGCTCTTCACAGTAACAGTAATAGTAACAGCTCTTCAGTTTTCATTTTCTCCATTTGTCCAGCAGAATATTCTTTCCACTTTTGTTTTTTGTGGGGAAGGAAAGAGGGTAATAGTTTCTGCTGCTTCAGTTTTGAAGCTGATGTGAATATGTGAACTTCCTGATTTATACTTTTTTTTTAAATCACATCTCTATCGTATTCCCTTGGTAAAAAGAGGGAATCTTATTGAAAAGGAAAAATAATAATAGAGAAGAAAAATAGAGAGCATGACAGCTATTTCTGAGATATCATGGTTGATATCACTTCAGAAGCAAGTGTAATTTTTAAGGAATTATATGTTGTGTTACCACCCCACACTCTCCCATGGTACAGACAAAAGGAATCATTTTGGGATTTGATAAAAACAGACTACTTCATGTGCTGTATGGTGGTAGTAGTAGTCAGATAATTTCATGATACAGGGGTCTGAAGTGCATGGAAACTGTAAAATTGAGTTTTGCTGCTATTCCCTGGAGCAGATCTGCTGTGAGCTCAGTAGTAAGATTTTATCATTGATGGGCCTAGTAGAGAAAATAAGCAGATTTTTGGACTGCTTTAGGTGAATGTGGCTGATTATAGTGCTAATAATAGTTTCATTAGAGTTGAACTGAAATATATTCCACACTTTTAATATGTGCATTTCTAATGCAAAATTTTCATGAGGATATTTAGAATGTCACTAGACTTACATTTCAAATACTGGTGTTCTGTGAGGCTAAGATCTTGTCTGTGCCTAACAGGTTTTATCAATATTTATATATCTTCAGCAGATTGAAATGACTTAGAAAGTGAATTTTGGACTTTTAATGACTGTTTTTATTCTCTGACCAGAAGTCATTTGCTAATCAGACACGACTGAGTTTTTCCAGTGCCCCTGTAAAGCTTCCATCTGGTCTCTATATCTTGTTTGGTGTGTTCTAGCCATTTGTTTGGGGCCTTTGTATTAATTATAGGTAGGATTAATTCACAATTCTTTCAGGTATGATTCTGTGGGGAGTAGATTAACTGATAGAAAGCTTAGATCATTGTGATTTCTGGGATTGCATTTCACATCCAGAAGAGCTAGTAACAAATAAACGTGTGAGCATGTATATGTACTGAACCCTGGGTCTTTCCTGCTTGGTGGTCTTTTTAACAAACATCAGTTGCTATTTTGAGGAACCTTTCTTCACAGTGTTTATACTTATCAGCTTGTAGCATAGTCTTTTACTGCCACTTCACTATAAGTTATCATTGACAGATGGGATAGATGCATATTTTTGTTTTAAACCATGTTCTTCTTATGTTATTTCCTGTGCTTGTTATGTTTAAGCTTTTCCTGTTAGTATCTAAATTATTCTGAAAAATTATGTCAATGTAAACACCAAAAATGAGGTGTTGCAAAAGACATAGTATCAGGCAAATATGAATGCAGTTACCAAGTATCATGTAAAGGGAGGAGATGTCTTGATGAGCTTGTAAAATGGAAGTCATGACCTTTTCAAAGTTGACTTTAGAATCTAAGGGTTAGACATATTCTTTATGAATCTCCCATTTATTGTATATTGGGAGGTTAATAAAACATGTCAGTTTATAGTATCTCTTGGGTAAAGGGCTAGTGGGATGAACTCTAAACTCAGCATTAAACGTAAAATTTTCATCACAGATTTTCTTTGTGTGCCTTTATGTATGAGGAAACTTAGCTATTTTTATTCTTGCAAGTCTTCAGCATTTAGGAATCCAATGACTGTTGCACCTTTGAGGGGATAAATGGCAGTGTGGGAGTATCAATGGCAACATGTGTGACATAAGGATGTTTTTAAGGAAACCATAAAACCACATTTTGTTGCTTATTAAAGCCGAACATAGCCTGGAAAAGCAAACTTAATTCCTATATTTAGTATTGTATACTTTTCAAATCACAACTAGTATGCTATTGTGATTTCTTGCAGGCAGTTAAAATAATGAGGCTCTCTTTCTTGCTTTCTTTCTAATCAAGTGTTCTTATCCTAGCTGATAAATCAAGACCACCTTCATCAAGCCCCTCCAGTATTATTCGCCGGACTTCCTCTCTGGATACTCTTGCTGCTCCATACCTTGCTGGACAGTGGCCTCGTGATAATCATGGACAAGCTGCTCCATGTATGAGAGATAAAGCCACACAGGTAGGACAGATTTTTGCCTTCAGAGAACTTAAAATTGAAGGCAGGATTTAAATGTAAGAAACTTTCCACCGAAAACATTCACACTTTGGTTTCCTTGTTTGCAAGTTCCTATTCCCTTTTGAATGGCAGGAATCCTGTTTGCTATGTGAATTATTTGTGTGCTTCTCTGAGTAAGTCTGTCAATTGCAACAGCTGTTAAGATTTCCACTTCTTGCCCCAGAAAAATGCCAGTGTATTGCACAGCTGTGTTCTCATTGAGCAGTGTGCAGCATGCCAGGTTGCAGTGGTGTGAAGTGGTTGCCCTGTTGTGTATAGTTTCTAGCTGGATCAGATAATCCTTTTTGCATTACAATTTTCTTTTGTTTTTTTCTCTTCCAATTCTAGCTAACCTCTGGCTGCTCTGGTACTGGGGAACATATTTACAAACATTAATGGGAATACTGTAAAGGGCATTGGATATTTCTGCAGAATGAGTACATTTAGCAATGTGATGGGTGTTTGTATACTGCTGAGGAGAATAGAATAATTAATTTGTATGTCCTATTTTAAAATCTATCAAACCAGGAGAAAATTTTGGACTACAGACCTACATTTGTAGGTCCAAAGCTTGTGTTGATATGACACAGCTGAGACATGGTTGCTTTTAATCTTTCTGGTGTGTGAGAGCAGCCATTGAGCTAGGGAGAAGTTTAACATGTGATTAACAGTCTTTCCCCAGGTAGCATAGGCTCTCCATTTGTATTGTTTAGCATTTCTTAAGACGTGGTATTTGGATGGAGTTTCATTTGCAAAATATTCAAGCTCCATTGTGTAATTTCAGATTTGACCAAGTCTGATGTGAAATGGAGGTGTTCAGCTTTCAAAAGTTTAGGGAACAGGATTTGAAACTATTAAGATATGAAAGATTTTCAAGTTGAGTAGGCAGGGTATCTTGATTCTGCAGTTTTATGACATAAGGAATAAAGAAATTCTGGAAGGAGACTGGGAAGAGATGGCAGTTAGTGACACACTTTGGCTTGCACAGGCCATCAGAGGGATGCCCATAGATCACAGTTGAGAACTCCAAGAGATTCCAGGTGATGCAAAGACTCCTGCTTCACCTGATGATTCTGATGAAACCTGACTATAAAACTAGGCTGAATTATGCACATATTATGTATGTGTAGCATGTTTGGATGGTGTGTTGTTGATTCCTGCCTAGAATTGTATGTATTGTTTAAACTGCTGCTAAAGATCACTTTAGCCTGTGACTGTTTGAACTACAGCTCTGTCAAAAGACAAGTTAAAATGAGACAATTCTTAAAGAATAATTCTTAATTATTAAACTGCTAAGAAGACTTTTTTTTTTCTTGTGTTCTACTATCTGGTAAATTTAACCTTGAACTCATTTCTTTTTGTAATTTTAGAACAGAAAAAAGGATGTGAATGGTAACAAGTAATAAGCAGTAGTACTTTTAAGAACCTAGAGAAATAAAAATCCCTCTTTCTCTATAGGTTACTTGGCCTAATTTTCTTGAAAATTAGTGTTAGAAACAAAACAGGAATAAATAGAAGACTTGCTAAAATAGACATTTCTTTCTTAGTGTAAAGATTTCCTATAATGTCTTATACCTACTCTTGCTCTAAACATATTTCTGTTTGTTTAGCAGATGAACATCAAAGTGACCTTTAATCCTTTAAAATGAATCAGTTATTAATTTAACTAAGTCTTGAATTTTAAGTCAAAGTCTTTAATACAAATTAAACACAAAGACTGTTTGAGTGCTAATTAGATTCCTGTAGGCAAGTGTAATGGTCGTGCTGAAATGGCAAGTTAGAATTAGTGGCTAAAAGTCATTGCTCCAGTAAATAGAGGACAGGATGAGAATCCAGGTTGACATTTGAAAATTGACTAGACAAAGACTGGTAGTTGGGAATGGGAGTCATCAATTTATTCTATTTTATGAGTGCTTTTCTGGAAAAATAGATTCTAATTTTGCTATGAAACAAGAATTTCGAAGCAACCCCACTAACTTTATTACTCAGATTTGTCCAAGTTAGTTTTTGACTTGAAATAACAAAATGGAAAACTACTGATAGTGGAGGTTTTATATGAATCTCATCTTTGTAACTGAGGCCAAATGGGAGTTGTAAGTTCAGAATTGCATTTCCATTGTCCCTGCAATATGGGAACTGATACCACATTGTGGAAGACCTTGTGAGTTTGCATTCTGAGTACAAAAGGGATGGGTGAGGTTGGTTTGTGGCTTGATGGTCTGCAATGTAGGGATGGGTGCTGTGCACTGTAGATGTGCAGGCTTTGAGGCGGTTGGAGTTCTGACTCTTCAGAGGGAGTGAGAATGAGAATGAGTTGGCTAAGCCACCACTGTCTGCAAAGAACTGCATTGTGGCAACAGTGTATTTAAAAGAATTTGCTGTCTCTTTCAGTGCATAAACTGCTTTCAAAATCCTTCTGCCTGCTTCATTAGATATATTTCTTGTGACTGCACAAAGATTCCTGATAGATGTTGCTATCCCTCTTCTTAGTCTTTACAGCTCACTGCTTTTGGAGGCCAATCTGGATATGGTTAGGTAGGAATACAAGTTGTCCATAAAGCATGCAGTATTAGCACAGGATTTTGTTACCTTAAATGAATAGTTTATCTTAATGATACTTAGAGTTTCTCAATGTTTTCATTGCAATATGTTTGCAAGTTTCTTTATTAAATGTTAATGACTTTGTTGGTTTAGTGAAACTAGCTTAGTATTACCTAGCAAGTATTATGTTTCTTGCTGCTTGGCCTGAGACAGCTATGAACCTGAAACCCTTTGAGGCATTAATAAATTAATTTTCTGCCTTGGAATATCTCTAGTGGTGTTTATATGCCCTGCTTTACTTTTTATTTATTCTTCTGAGCAAGAACATGATTTTGAAGCAGGCTTTCACAATGTTTACACCGAGCTACCCTTGCTAGTGCATCAGAACTAACAAGGTCAGCATCTGTGCAGGAAAGAAAATAGACCATCCCTTCCAAATTCAACAGTCATACTGGTTTTTCAGAGCTCTACAGCAGCTTGTGGTACATCTGGCTATTAATATTGCCTTACGCTCAATAATTTGGAAGAGAAACTAGCCCAACCCTGTATTAGAGCAGATTTGAAAGTTGATGTGTTCTTGTTTTGTGTTTGGTTGGCTTGTTTTCAATTAAATAGTTCCACTTCACTTTTCACACTTTCCTTGTCAGAAAGGCTTCTTGTCAGTGGATGCCTTTTACTCTCAAATCTGAATCTAGCAAATCTAATCACTGTTTTCTCTTAAGATTTGTCTCAAAGTATTCTACCAGAAAGTAGGATTTACCTTTTTCAGTTAATCCTGTAATCTTCTTGCTGCAGACAGAAAGTGCCTGGGCTGAAGAATATTTAGAAAAGAAGAAAAGCTCTCACAAACGTTCAGCATCATGGGGCAGCAATGATCAACTTAAGGAGGTCAGAAATGCTATTATTTGAGATACCTTTGGATTAATTTTTTGCCTTTACGCACTGTCATTGTGAGGTTTTTTTGGTAGGCATGAATATTGTGCTGCTTTATTTTATTCTGCAGAATGTGAGCTTGGTAAAAAAAAAATCAGAGATAACTGTTGAATAATGAAGGACTATTGACATTTTAAATCTGAGAGTGTGGGGAAAAAAGTGTCAAATGCAGGTGACATTATTTATCGAAGGAGGTAATATAGCAGTAATCAAACAATATTGAAATTTTGTATTTCAAGGTTTTTTCATTAAACCTTCAGAGGTCTTTTGTGGGCTTCAGCTGAATTGAAGCCAACGTGTTAGGAGTGCAAGAACTTGAGTATAATTTAGTGCTGGAAATAATTACGATCCTTGTGGTAGTAAAGAATTTTAACTAAGTGATGAATAAATACAATAAATTGATGAAGCTCTGTGTGCACCTGAATATATCTGTTGAAATTTAATGTGAATTTTTGCTTTCTTAGATTGCAAAATTGCGTCAGCACTTGCAGAGAAGCAAGCACAGCAGCAGGCATCATCGTGATAAAGAAAGACAGTCTCCATTTCATGGCAACCATGCAGCCATTAACCACAGTCAGGTAAGGCTGTGTGCTTTGTGGGCAGGCTGGCTAGATAATGCTGCTTGGAACTCTTTTCAAGGCTGTGATCTGTCTTAAAAGGTATCATGTACTGCTAAACAATGTTTGTGATCTTTTTGTTAATTGGATGAATTGGCTTTGAACTGCTTTAAAAGAGTTTCAGATAGATCCTTTCTTAAAGCAAGACTCTTTAAGAGAATATATTTTTTATTATGCATTGCTGAAACAATTATGAATTTGCATGTAGAATATGTCATGAAGCAAACTGGTGGTAACATGATACACTCAGAATTGTAGTTTTGTCTCAACAGTAGCACTTGCCTAATCCTGTGATGAACTGATTTAATGAGGTTGTCTGACCAGTGGGATTTTTATGTACTCTTAAGTGTTTATACTCTTGATGGCTTCATGCAGGCTTTGTAAGAGTGTTGGTGTTTTGTTTTGTTTTTTCCTGTCATTTATCATGCCTTGAGAGTTAAATTGTGATGGTTAGGCTACCACATATTCTATGAGCAGTTTGTTTTAAATCAAGACTGGTAATGAGGTCACATTCACAGATAATATTTTTAGCTCAATTGATAGCAGGTGGAAATAAATTGCAGGCTTTTAGATACAGATCCTTTTTGAAGTCTGTGTTGCTTGAGTAACTTTTTTTAGTTACTGTATGGTCACTTTCAGAAGAGATTTAAAAAATATTTTTTTTTCCCTCTACTGCTATCTCAGTGTATATTTATGGTATATACACACATTATTTTTGTAACTGTTAAAAAAATTCTAATACTCAAAGTTATGTTGCAAGTCAGTGTAGTTGAAAAAAAAATGTTGAAATGTCACTTGTAAATTGAGAAAGTACTTCAGCTGTGAAGTTTCTCTGCAAATGTAATCATGTTCCCAATTACTACTGAAATACAGTTAGCATTGTTCTAATAAATATTGCCCTTTGATACCAGTTAATGAAAGCTTTTTCCTTTCTGTCATTCCATCCTTGTGGAAATAATTTAGGTCAGGGAGGGAGGCTGTTGTGACATCAGCATGTGCCCTGTTCTACAGGGACATACCCATTTTGGTAAAGGATGAAATAAAATAGAAGAGAGACCCATACATCTAGTCCTGAGCAGCCAGGCTTTACAGAGTTAGAAGGTGTCCGACTGAGTGTGCTATAACTAAGTGGAAATAAGGAAGTGTGACTCCTGCACTGTTCTTCTCAGCTCCTAGTTTGTATAGAAATCAGTAGCATCTTTTTGTCTCAGACCTTAACTTACTCCCACTGTAGCTGATTTAGAGTAATGAAGCTTCAGGACATCTGCTTTACTGAAGTGCAGGTATGTTACAGCATGCTGTGAACCTTAGTGACTGCTGTAGCTCAAGTCAGAACATTCCAAAATGATGAAAGACAGAGGAGTAAATCACCCAACCCCTTTCTAGGGGGTTTTGAGTAGGTTTATGAAAATTGGTGAGACACATTGCAGTGTGGGAAGGCAGGTGAAAATACTTGATGAAAGGTATTTTATACAAATTTGTAGAACTTATTTGAAGATTGTTCTTTACTTGTGGTCAACTGAGGTATTTCAAGCAAAAGAGAAAAGTATACTGAGGAACTTGTGGTGTAGGCCCTTCAGTACACTGGGGAATTGCATGCAGTCTAGCAGGTTTGGCTTGGTGTTCCACAACTCTGCAGGTTTCTGAATGCTAAGGTTTTGTCACTAACATAGATAATCTTAGTGGTTTTAATTTTGGAAATGAACAGTGATGCTACTACTCTGAAAAATACACACACAAGTGATGTATATACTTCTGGACTTGCATCATAATTACTTTTATCCTCATGGAATTTTGCTTCTTGTATGGAGGTCTGTTGCATACTGCCAAATTTTACAGTTGCACAACTGATAATTAGTTTTTGGCTTGTGAAACAAACTATAAAATATAAACTGAGGCACAGCATCTTTTCCAGCATTGTGTTACAAGACAAACCATTGTTTTTCTTGATAAATTTTGTGCCAGCTGTGTCAAGCTACTTGTGAAGGGGGAAGTTACAGGAGGCTTCAAAAAGAGTTAAGCAAAGGGTTTAAACTTAATGGTATTTAGAGGCTGCTTTCCAAATCAGAGTGAAAATCTGTAACTGTAGGCATCAAGGGCAGAGTTTCTAGGCTTTCTTATCCCTTTCTAGGGAACTGCTAAACTAGAATTTCTGACAGCAGCTCAGTTCCATCAGGATTTGTGGGAAGGACTGTGTGGAAACAGTTGCATTTAGTGATTAGATTATTTAGAATTTTTTTACAGTCCTAACTTGAAAGGAATCTTACTATGACCTTCTAAAGTCAACAACTGTAAGATTTCTGAGCTCAAAGAGTTGGATTCTTGACAATGCCAAGAAAATGTGTTGGGAGATTATCTCAGTCCTTTTACAGTCGAGGTAAACTAACCTTTTGGAAATGGCTTGCTCTTCTCATTGATACACTGGATTTATTTCCAGTTAGCATTATTTTTTTAACAGGGAGGAGGATGCTAATGGAGAGGATGGGCAATCTCAGGAAGTTGTGCTGTACAAAAAGGGGCTTTGGAAAACATCAGTAAAAAGCTTACTGGAGAAAGGAGTTTTTTAAATGATATCTTCATTCTGAAGCTGCTGTGTTAACATTTGGGTTTAGGATTTTATTCTTTTTGTAGAAATCTTCCTGAATTTTTTGTCAGCCTTTTACACTGGCTTAATATAGTTACTGTGTTGGTCTTCATTTCTAGCATACTGCATCTTGAATTTGTGGAATAATTTTCCTTCTGCATGTCATGTTACTGTAGAAGACAGTAGACTTCCATCAAAATACAATTTTAATAAAATTACAGATGGAAAATCCTACAGTGAATGAAATTGTGGTACAGCTTACTTCAGAAGGAATGTGAATATATTAAGGCTACAAAATTACTTGCATTTAATTTTTTTCTGTTAAATCTTCAATGGTAATGTCAGGTTGGAGGCAGACCGTATCAAGGGAAGTTTTGAGACTAGATTGTTGCAAACTTTTCCTGCAAGAAATTAGATATGAAACAAGATACAGAATATCTCTGTCTTCATTTAAGTGCTGTAGTTGCACAAAAATCCTTGATATTGAAGTGCAGATGTGTTCTATTTAAAGGTTCATTTAGGAGTGGAAATAGTAACTGTGTTTTGTGAGTAAAACTCCATTGCTTTCTTGCTATCTCTGGTTCTTCAGGCTCCCATCCCAAAGAGTGCTCTTGTTCCCGTGATACCTATTGCCAAATCAACAGGATCTCGGTTCCGGAACAGCGTGGAAGGGCTGAACCAGGAGATTGAAATCATCATTAAGGAGACAGGCGACAAGGAGGAGCAGCTTGTTGTATGTATCTGCCACCCTGATTGCTTTTCTACAATTACTTTGGTTTTGCTTTTGAGTCATAAGCTTTATTTTGCACATATTTTTCATTATGTGAAATGACATATGTAATTTTTCATTACATTTGTCTGGAATTAATTTTGCTTTCTTTAATAAAGATAGTTGAAATATCTCATGGAAAGCAAAATTGAGGAAAGATGTAAAGCTTGGACCTGAACCTCCTCTACTGAGGTGTAATTAGCTTTCCAATAAAATAAGAAATCTCAGTAGAACAGGGGAAAAGACAAAATGTCTGTTGAGAGCTTTTGTAGAAACTTTTCCTTCTCTTTGCCAGTGTTGAAGTATCCTCATCACAGCTGAATTTGCCTATCTTTGACTGTAGTTTTACTTTTATGTATTTTTAGAGGTAAATTTAGTAATAAAATATCAGAAATACAGTCCATGAAGATGATTAAGGGACTGGAATATATGAGGAGAGGCTGAGAGAGCTGGGACTGACTGTTCACCCTTTAGAAGAGGAAGCTCAGGGGGATCTTCTCAATGTGTATGAACATGTGCAGGAATGAAGTGAGCTGTATCCTTCTCAGTAGTGCCCAATGACAGGACAAGAGGCAGTGGGCATGACCTATAAAAACATTGCCTTAAATCTCACACACACACACACACACACACACCCCCCAACTAAATCAATAAAATGTCTTTTCTATTCTTCTAAATGTGTGAGGTTTCTCAAAACCTGGAGAGGTTAGGGGATTGCTGTCTGGGGAGTCAGAGTTTGGAGAGTTCTGGACCAATTGCTCTAGCTGTCTCCACCTCAGAAAGGTGTGGTGTTAACTGATCTCAAGAGGCCCCTTCTGATCTCAACAATTCTCTGATTCCATCGAATCTGAAAAATCGTGCCTGTAACTTTTGAACCCGACTTATTTGCCGTTTGAGTCTTGGCTCGTGAATACAATTTCCTGCTTGAACCAGTTCTACCAAACCTGAAAACCCCCTCAGCATTAGTGGATTTAAAGAAATAGCAGAGGAGATGAAAGCAGCCCTCTGATAGCTTTTGTGTGTAACAGCCTCAGGATATTCCAGACGGGCACCGTGCACCACCGCCACTGATTCAGCGCAGCAGCAGCACCCGCAGCATCGACACCCAAACCCCTGGGGGGGCAGACAGGAGCAGCAACAACAGCAGCCGCTCTCAGTCCGTGTCCCCAACCTCCTTTCTTACCATCTCCAACGAGGGGAGTGAAGAGAGTCCCTGTTCTACAGAGGATCTTCTTGCTGAATCCAGAGATAAAGGTACTGGCTAACTTCAGAAGGTCAATAATGCTGAACTCTCACTTATTATGTGCATGAACACAAAAGAAGAGGAGACTTTATTGCTGCATCTGCTGAGAAATGGTAGAACGGGTTTTCTTTGTGATGTTTTTTCCAAGTTGATCCAATTACTGTGCATTCACAAAAATCTACTGCTCTGTAATTGAAACTGGGATTGTACTTCCTAAACAGGTTTTTGTTCTTAAGTAATAGATCCATCAAGTATTTTAGGCAAGTTGAAAAAGCAAGATTGTACAGCAACAGGGCAAAGAGCAGTGTAGCCTGCTCTTGTTGCTTGTGTCAGGTATTTTTATGATCTCAGACGAAATGGGCAACGCTGCAGAATTTCATAGGTGTACCCATAAAAGCTTAAATGTTTGGGTTTTTTAATTATTCTTTTTTTACCAAAAGCATCTGAGATATACTACGAGAATTTTAGATTTCAATATGAATATGTTCTGGTTCTTAAGGAATATAAATATAGCTTCTGCCCATTTCTTTTGACTAGATGGTGACAGCACAGGACTGAAGGTTTGCAGTTACAATTTGAAAGTGTCCAGGAATTAACAGAGATTGTAGAGGAGCCTGGAAATGATATAAGGAGAAATAGAAAGGAGGAAAGAGACTGAGATAAAGCTTACTTGTGAATTAACATATTCCTTTTATAACATTGGTATTGAAATGGATTTCAATTTGTGAAGCATTTAAAGATAGTTATTGGTTGTTTTTTTTAATAGTGTGACATTTAAGTAACTAACCAATACTTAAGTAATGAGATACTCTGTTTCTGCAGAAAATGGGAATAATTCTCCCTTGCCAAAATATGCTACCTCACCAAAACCCAACAACAGCTATATGTTCAAGCGTGAACCTCCTGAAGGCTGTGAGAAGGTGAAAGTCTTTGAAGAAAGCTTGTAAGTTGATCTTTAGTACGTGAGAAATAACATTCAAGGTTCAGAGTTACCCATTCGTTTGTTGCTTTTTGTCAGATCAAAATCTAGACTCTAAAGACCATATTATTTTCAGCTATATCTATGTTGTGAAACTTTCAGTAATGAGTGAATTTGACCCTGAGTATTTGGTTATTCTGAAAAAGCCAACTTTTGTCACTTGGGAATATTCAGGGGGTTTATGTTTTATTATTATTATTTTCAGTAGGGTTTTTATATCCTTATGTCACTTGGACGCAACAGTTTTGACCTCTAGTTAACAATTTCTTATCACACAAGGAGTATAATTTGGCTATAATTCTCTTATGCCTATATTATCTTAACAATGCTATCTAATAGAAGTATTAATTTAAACAAAATATAGCTGACCTTGCAGAGATCAGAGATGAAAAATAAACAAATGGATTTTGAGAAGGCTCTGTGGCCTCTCTAGAGCAATGTGGAAGGGGTTACAGTAACTTAAGTTTCCTGACCGTTTTAGAGTGTGTAAGCTTTGCTACCAACAGGTTATATAGTCTTCACTTGCCTCAAGAATGTATTCATTTGTTATTTGACTTGCATTTGTGTTTCTTTTTGGATGCCCTTGTTGCATAGCTGTAGGACTGCTCTGCCATAGAGTAAAACAGGCTTCTACAGAAGTTTTCACCCAGCTATGGCAGCTCTTAGACACTGCAGTTTCATGCAAAAATATCTACATACATGGGATACATGAGTGTAACTATTTAAAGTTCAACCTTTGTTTAACTTTATTTCTATTTGAAGTTTACAATGTTTTCATTTGGGGGGAAAAAAAAAGAGATAATTAAGTCTGCATTTTTCTAGACCCTTGGAAAATCAGCTAATATGGAAACACATACTCTAGTCTGAAAAGTAACTTTGTTCATGCAATAAGAGTCTTTCCTACAAGAGTATCCTGAAAGATTGGCATGCTTGGTCTAGTATAACAAAGTTGCCTGTCTTGCAATCCTGTGGAAGAGACAGGGATAGGGCAATGCTGGCAACAAGGGAAGATGAGTATAAAGTCCTGATGGTTATTTTCTATCAGGGAAGATACACTTTAAGGCAAAACTATGGAAATCTGTTTCAGAGTTAGACTAGTTTAGTAAATTTCCAGTGCAGGGCTAGAGATAGACCTAGAAGGCATTTCTGTGCTATCCACAGTTTCCCTTCCAGCTCTGTCTTTAATAAAGCATGTTTCTGAGTTGGTTGATTTCTGTGCTGAGATGGCAAAACTCCAAGTTAGGATTTAAATGTGTGTTCTGCACTTCCTTCCCAGGTTACAGCTACTTGATCATGAATGCCACGTCAGGAGTAATACACTTTACTCTCAGCATTGAGTTTTTAAGTAAGATGGGGTCATCTTTTACAGACACTCAGGTGAACATGCAAAGGAGGCAAAAATTTAGAAAAAGGGATCCCCTTATGGCCATGAATGCCTCTAAGATATGCAGTATTAGCCACATTTCTATGCAGGCTTTTTTTCACAAGGCATGTAAAGAGAGTCTGTGGTGGGTTGTGAAAGCTTCTGAAGAACATTTTCAAGAGTACTTTTTGATTATATTGGGTATCCCAATTCATGGACAGAGTTTATGATCTGCAATATGAAGTCAGTGCCTTCCTTGGATTTGGAGATGGCCTGCCCTAGGAACATGTTCATCTCATTGCATATGTAAGCAAGCAGTGTAACCATATTGCCATCTGCCATGTGGTGTGAGTGTAATGAAAGTATTATTGAGTATCTGAAATACTTCAGATTCAAACCTCAACTTGTCTCTGGTAATGTGTTCAGCAATACATATCTGTCATTGATAGAATTTGTTAGTTCAATGTAATTGTAAAACTATTGTATTTTATTTCTAGGCCAAAGCCATTGCATGAAATCCCAGCCTTCTACTGCCCTGACAAGAACAAAGTGAATTTCATTCCTAAAAGTGGCTCTGCGTTCTGTCTTGTCAGTATCCTCAAGCCCCTTCTTCCCACACAGGATCTCACACTTAAGGGCACTACACACAGCCTGACTGTCTCCACTGGCATGACAACCAGCTTGTTACAGCCTATTTCTGTGGCCTCCTTGTCTGCCAACACAGATCAAGACAGGATCTCTCGTGGAACAAGTACAGTATTACCACAGACCTCTATACTCCAGCAATCGGGACACATTGAGGAAGCTGAAGGATAGATTTAGATTGTCTTGAAATTTTTCTGGGCAACTGCTGGGAAAAATTGGAACCAGGTGATTGAACTTGTCTGTTCACACTATTTGCATTGTTTTACCAATTTATGGCACTGTCATAATTGAACTGTTTGTATGATTGACAGTTTGGTAGCACATTTTGAAGTTCAGGAGGATGCAGCAGCTGATGCTCTGTTGCATTTTCTGCTTATGAAGACTCCAGTTCTGTTTCTTTCCTGCTTTTTTAAACACTGGTGAAAAACAAAGACTGTGATAATCCTTTGCCATTTAAAGGACCAGTTGTTGTGATGCTGTGTGTCCGTCGACTTTTTTTCCCCATTAAGACAAAAATCTCGAGACCAACCAACTGATCCCATTTACTATTGTAGTCTGTAGAGGGAGGGGCAATCAGATGGTTTTGCAAGATGTCTTTTGTATGAAAATGTGTATTTTGTAACAAAAATTTGCCTTTTCTGGTGTGTAGCAGATGGTGTTTAGAAGACACTTTCTTGGTGATGATTTGATGATTCCCCCCCCACACTTTTTGTTTGTTTGGAGGGAAGGTTCTTTTTTTTTTTTTTACTTGGCTGTTTTACAGCTGCTAGGACCAAAGGATTGCTGAACTATTGCAGCAGTCTCAAATTATGTGACCTTGCTGAACAGCCTCAGCCCTAAACAAAATAAGACAAGTTAGTATGTTTGAAACTGTATAAGCAGAAGAGTATCCAAAAGGCAGTGTTAGTGTATAGTGTACATCTTTTTGATATCAAAGTTTGTGCTTCAGGTAAGTCACATTCTTAAAACTCCTTCCTTCACAGAATTTCCACCAGTGTTGGTTTATTGGCTGGAAAATTGCATTTTAAAACACTCGCCCCAGTATTGTTCTGTTTGTCCATAGGATTTTTGTGCAGGGGTGGGGCAAACCACGTTATCCACTTACTTGGTATTCTTTCTTCCAGAAAACATGCCACTTGCCTCTTACAGGCTTGTTTGGCTACTTAAGGAGTTAGTTAGTCAGCCTGAATCATTAATCACTCTTGGCACAAATTTGCTCTGATGTGACTCATCACTGTATTATAGACCCTGGCCACACAATACTGAATATCTGTGCATGATTTCCTCCCTTTTGTCATAGTGGTGTTCTGTGTGTCTGTTGAAGGTGAGGGTTTGTCAGGCATAGTCTCTGGTGCACACGAGGGTAGAGCAGCAGATACATACTCCATTTTTGACCAGAAACTTGGGCTCACATGTAAAACAGAGGATCTTTTGATACCCGGTCTGTCCTGAGATACTGCAGTTTACTGTTCCTTTGGAATTATGATAAAATGAGGGGGAAGGCAGTTGCAAATTGAAGCTGTTCAGGAGCTTCAGTGACTTCTTCTGTGTCCCTTCAGTGCATTACTTGGGTTTGAGTAAACACAATCAAATATGCAAAAAGCTGCAGTGACCTGAACACTGCTGTCATATCAACTTACAAAACAGGCTGACCTTGTACCTCTCTTACAGACTTAGAACCAGTCAATTCAAAGGAAGTGTCATTGTGGACAGTCTCTGGGTCTGAATATTGGTCTGTTACACAAGATTAGTACTCAATGGCTTGCATATACATAGCTTCCATGAATCAGTTACATACTCAGGTGCCCTCATAACTGCATTTCAAACAGGTTTGGTTAGTGCTTAATATGCTAAATTTCATTGCAGAGGTTTTACTTGAGAGAAAAAAGTCTGCATACCTCTGCAGGTAATAGTAATAGTTTTGATGCATATTTACTGTTCCTTCAAACCCTACATAAATAGCTACGATGGCAATATACTTTCCTCAGCAAGTACATGTAAGTACTAGCATGTGCAGTTCCTATGTTTGTAGTATAATGAACAGTGTGCAGAAATTCAGCAAATGATAAAAACCTACCAGGAAGTATCAAAATACCAGATCTGTTAAACTGGCAAAGAACCAGAATTTGGTTTACTTTCTTCCAATTAAAATGAATGTGATTTTGCAGATAGAATTCAAGAGCTCTACTTTGAAGTAACAGGTCTGATTTATACTGAAGTTGCTGAAGGACAAAGTTTTTAACATAAGCAGTTTTATGTATCAAATCTGTGTAATTTGGCCAGTTAGTAATTCTTTTCAGGTTTTGTAGATAGTGGTTTCTTCTGAAACAGTACAATTGAAAGCCTAAAATATACTGCTTTAAATAGATTTGTTTAGACCTAGTATGACTGGATTCATGGAAGATCTGAAGGTTCAGGTGAAGGAAGTGCTTGTAAGTCTGTCTTCTGTTTCTGTAACTGTAGCATGTAAAGAGTTTCTCCATCAATGCCAAACTGCCTAGTGCTTTATCAGGAGATCTTAACTGAATGGTTAAGAACCAAAGGGCTAAAGTTAACAAATAGCCTTTACTACAGCCTTGAGACTTAAGTGACTTCATCAATACTGCATTCTGATGTTTGTTTTCATCACAGAGTGTCTCTCTCAAATAGCAGCAGGCTTTCTTACCCTAGGGCTTTTTTTTTTTTTTTTTTTTACCTGTTGTTGTAGTTTATATCATGTTATTGGACAATGTACTGTACAAATTGGTGAGCTGCTCTGATAAAAACCAAATGTAAATGTGTGAGGTTTCTGCTTTTTATAAAAACAAACTGCATTCAGGACACCATTCAGTCTTTTTTTATATGCAGGACAACTATTACTGCAGTGGCAGCTCTACTTTATTATGAATCCACACTAAAGACTCAGAATTAAGAAAATATGACAGCTCTTGTTCCAAGACCAGCTTTTACATGTGCATACAAAAATTAGCCTTAAACTTTTTATGTGCTGTCTTGTGCCATACCAGAGCTGTTAGCTGAAGTATTTAAATCAATTTCCTAATAGCTTTGAGAGTGCATGGAGCTTTTTAAAAATTCTCCTATGTATAGAGCAGGATAATTTTGGGTAGGTGTTGACCCATGCATTACTCAACCAGTTTTACTCAAAGAGTTCATGTTCTCCTGGCATACTTCAAATCCTAACTATGCATAGACCTAGTCAATTCCTTGATTATCTACTTTGTAGCTTAAGAGAAATGAAAGGTCTGGGTTTTTTATGCACAACATGACACACTTGATACTCTTGTTTTCTTGGTGTTTTACACTTGTGATCACTCCTAAAGACTGATGGCAATGTTCAGTGTTCGGTAACACACTGACAATCGATTTTGAGACATACCAAATGGTGTTCCTCCAGTTGTAAATTCTACATAAGTCACAGGGAAGGAGGTCATTATTGTAATGAAGTTCTGTGGTGGCAGCTATGACTATTGGAATTCTTTAAAACAAAAAAGAAAAACAACCAACAAACTCAAGGCCCAAGGGAAGAGGATTTCTTCAGTAAAGTTTGATCTGCTTCAGCTATTTTTTTTCCTTGCCTATTGCCATAATCTTGTAGCAACAAATTAAAGTACTTGGAATAGTATAAGTACATATATGTAGGAAAGAAATTCTTGGTTGCACATACATATCCCAAGTGAGGAAAAAAGGGAGTGAAAATGAAAAACTGTATACTGTGGAAGTAAACGATTGCTGTTTTTGACTTATATAAAGCAATAGCAGCTCTTAATATGTTTTTTCTCAGGGCTATTTTTTGGTTTGTTCTAAAATGCTATTTACTGGAATTCAGTATCTGAGATTGTTGGAAAACACTGAAGCTGAGTCTTTTGGGAAGAAAAAAACCCACAGTCTTATCATTAATCTTTCTTCTGCCTCATGCATAACTTCTTGTTGCTTATTGAGTTGGATAGAATTTAGTGGTAGAGCAATAATTCCTTGTTGAAGTATTACCTGTTCTTTCCCTGCCATCTCTGAAGTGCTAACTGATCACTTCACAGTAACTCCTTGCCAGTGATATCCTTACTTCCTTGCTGCATGTTTCCTTGATGAGTACTTGGCAGTTTCTCTGTGAAACTGAGAAACTGTGAAAGAGCAAAGGGGAATGTGTAGAAAGTCACCAGAGACTGGCAGTTAGAGATCAGTGCTGCAGGGTAACTTCTTGGGTATCGTGGTTTCCAGTTGACTCATCATGTGCCTGCACTCATACAGTCTGTGTAGGTCTGCTGCTTTTATCTTTATAAAAGAGATTTTTGAGGCAAGACTGGTATTTGTAAGAACTTCTTATGTACAGACTTGCAGCCCTGTTCTCACCCAGAAGTGATACACGCTTACACATCCAAAGCAAAGCTTGTGTGTCATTCTTAATTGTTCTCATGAAATTAATCTAACCTGCAAAAGAGACCCTTGACATGAAAGCATGCAAACACTTGAGAATGTCAGGACTGTGCTTTCTCCATGTAAATCCATAGTTTAACTCTTGTGCCTTTCATCGGATGCCATAGCATAAAGACACTGTCATGGTGTAGACCCAAAGTAGGTTGGTATGTATTAAAAGAAAAAATGTTGCTTTTGGAGAAGGTAATAGAAGGCATGCCTTTCCTAACCTAGGAAGGTGAGAAGCACTAGCACTGTGGAAGAAATGGTTTCATTGTGATCAAGGCATTTGTATGGAATTGATTTTGTAAAGCTGGGTATGCAGGAAAACAGAATGACCACTTAACGCAAGATGTACCTGTATATTTTCTTGACATGAGTTTGTGAATGTTCAGCAGCTCTGAAACTCATTTCTGCTCTTAGCATTTTGTTTATACAAAGAACGACCTAGATGCATTGTTTTGAAACTGTTACTTTGCATGTCAAATGGGGAGAGAATGTTAACTATTTACAAGTGTTTTGTGAAATTACAGTCCTGTACCCCAACTAAAGTGCAACAGTCTCTTTCTGAATGCTCCAAATGTAAATGGAGTCCTGTTACTATTTGCCTGATTTCATTGCATGTCATCAGTAAATGCTTAAGGTGTGGTCTTTGTTCAGTAGTTCTTTGGGATTGGTATTTGACTGCAGAGGCTTCTGTGGTGTTGACAGGCCTGTCTGAATTGCAGGAGAGGACTCGGCCTGATACCCTACAGTTAACATTGCTGACATAAATTCCTTTGGAAATAGCTTCCTGCATTTTCCAGAAAGAGTTAAAAAAACAACCAAACAGACCTTTCTGGACACCTCATCCATCCTGATTGTCACTGTATTGATAAAGAAAAATATTATTTGGCTGTATTCTAAAAAATTTCTTGAAAGATGCCATTTTGGAGGGTAGCAGTCAAGGAGGGCGTCCAAAACTGCCATTAGATTTGCCTTTGTATGCAATTGGCTGGTTGGTTTTCCTCTGTGATAACTTGTGGAGGTGTTCTTGCATATGTTGTACTGATAGGTTACTTGTTGCATGTGAGGCAGTTTTTGTAAGCCAGAGGAATTCCAGGGATGTTCTGCAAAAAGGGCCTGTTCTGAGGTGACGTACACTGGTGTAAAACTGGAGTAGCTCAACTAATTTCAGTGGAATTCTTGATTTACACTAGTCTTTTTGCTATGTGTAGTTATGCCAGTACTGTTTTGCACAATGTTATTTTGAATCTTGAATTTTGACTTGTGAACTGTTTCTACTAAAAACAGTGAAAATTTTACAACCTGCAATAGCAGAATGTTTTGGGGACTTTTTTTTTTTTTTTTTTTCATAAAATAAAGTAATCACTTCAAGCTATGGGCTAATCTTGGATTTCTTTGTAGTAGTGAGGATTTTTGTGTGTTCCACCAGGCTGAAGATTTGCTTGAGGATTTACCCTAAGAATAAGAGACATTTACTTCAAACAAAACGTGCTTTTAACCTTTTTAGAGGAAATTCATCAGGGTGGAAATTAATGATTAATCACTTATTCCTCCAGTGCATCCTTAGAATAGTCCTGAGAATGTACCTGTCCTTGTCTTCATCTGCAGTATGTTCTGTTCCTGAGTACTTCAGAAATTCCCTATTAGAAGAAGATGCCACAAGTTCTGGATTTTATCTGGAAGTGAAGGTATGGGAACAGGACTGAGGGGGAAAAAAAAAAGGCCTGGATTCCTGCTGGTACTGCTCTTCACTAGAATGTAACTGCTGAAACCCACCTGAGGAAGTGCTTAGGCTGTTGGCTGAAATAGTCTCTCATTCAATGTGTTTCTGTTCACTCAAAGCAAGCTTCTTCATGAGCAGAATTTGGAGCTGGGGATCCTTTAACACTTGAAGTAGTGAGCTAGATAAATTATATATTTGGGCATTTCTTGGTAGCTCTTGTGTTTTATTTAAATTTAATTTATCTAAAGTGCTGGGAGCAATTCCCTTTCTGGAAAACTATTGTCAGCTGCATTTCATTCCAGAATGAAGAGAGAGGTAGGTGATTTCTCCACATCTTGAGGAATTGTAGGATTTCCAGTGTTCACCCTTCAAAGCAGGGCTGGCTTGTGCTTTTCCATTGGTGGAAATGGTTGGGCCAATACATATGAGAGCAGCATCAGGTTATCAAGACTGTGTGTTTCATAGCCAGAGTCCATGGGTAAACTTGCACCTAACTTAGAAATGACTTTGTTAGAATGCAAAAGAGAAATTTACAGCTGAAGTCTGGAGCAGAATACAGTGAGCTTTTCTCTTTTTTACCTGTTCAGGTAAATCTGCAAATGTTTGCCTGTCTCCAGGTGGACAGGATCTGATTCTTTAGGCTGGGACCATATTCTCCATGAAACTGTTTCTTCACCACTACTTACAGATCTACTATTTGTTTCATGTGTATTTTACTGTAAATGCATCTTGTGTTTAAATTCTTTTCACACCCTCTATTACATATAGGTAAACTTCAAGACATGGTCGGAATCTGATGAAGACAAAGAGCCCCAAAAGAGTAACTGTGTGGTGAGCAATGACAGTTCTCCAAGTATTAATCCACTGTTTTCATTGTGAGCAGTTATGTTCCTCAGTTAAACAGCTGCTTGTTTTGTTTCCTCAGGTTGTGAGCGAGAACCAGGCAGGAGACAGGCTAGGAGAATTTCCTAGGTATTGTATTTTTTTCTTAGTGTTGAGTCTGTATAGTAAGTTGGTACAGAAGTTGTAAGCCCTGCCTGCATGTGGTTTATCCTGTCCCTTAGTTGTCCTCTTGCCTCCTCTTGGCTCTCTGCTTTTCTGTTTATCTGCCATTAAGTGCTCTATAGGGTAGACTTCAAGTGAGAACAGGGTGCAGGAAATAATTCAGGTGAAGTTCTCCCACACTTGAATTCATCATCACTGCATGTACCCTCTTTCCAAGTCTTATTCCTGCCAAACAAGCCTTATTTGCCATCTCCTGTGCTGTGTGGTTACAAAACCCTGTATCACATACCAGAAGCCACAGCCCTTGTGCTTGTATGGGCATAGGAACGTGTCTGTAATGAATAATACTTTCACACTCTGGTGATAGTCCTTGTAGGAAAGAAAAAAAAAAATCAGTAGTAGGTAAAAAACTAATTACTGCAAATAAAGTAGAATACTGTTCATTAATTCCTACACTTAGAAGCATGGGTATGTAACTTCTCATTAATCCATTGATGAAGAAACTATTACACAGTATGTTGTGGATGCCTTTTCTAACTATAGGTGTGTAGGTGACAAGTGTAAACACTAATTGCACCATTGATAGAAATGGCTGCTGGGTTTCCCCAGCTGTGAGTGCTTCACTGCAAGTTTGTGAACTGGGAGCACTGCCAGAATTGATCTGGCTTTGTGTGTCACGCAGGCAGGAGGTCAGGATCTGGTCTGGTTGTAACTTCATCTTTCCAAATCTCTGAAGATAATTACGAGTTAGGGCAGAACTTGCCTTACAACATCTTGTGCTGGACAAATTAACAAGGCTACATCCTGGCCTATTCCAAATATTTAATGTGGCTTTTACAAAATGAGGGTTTTATTTGTGTTTTTAAAATACTACAGAAATCTGATACAAGACATTCAGGTGCTTGGTAGGGGAGGTGAAGAGCTACAGCAGAATTTGTTTTACAATTTGTAAGTAAAATTACCTGTAGTTGCTTCAGTGAATATGGTTAATATCAGCTGTGAGACTACAAACTATGCTGAGCAATCAGATAATTGAGTTACTGCTCCCTGGAGATGAAGTTTTTGTTTCCATTTTCTGAATAAATAGAGCATCTTGTTGAAAAACAAAATAAAACCCAACCAAACAAAAACCCATGACAATTCTTGGCCTTTTGTGAGGTGTAAATATTTAATCCCTTGTTAAGAGGTTGCTTAACAGAATGTTCCTGTACTAAAAGAAATGCTCAAACTGACCTGCAGTGCAGTTCTCCATGGCCTAAGGCTTACTGGAACCCACAGAATTGATGCTCTTTTTCATGCCACGAGGAGTTAGTTACAAATTAAGGTAGAGCTTTTCCAGTGTAAGTCTTGTGCTAGGCAAATTCATAAAAGGGTTACATCCTAGCTAAATCAGGATAATTTATGTGTGTGTGTGTGTGTTGCATTGGCAATATAAACCAGTGCCCTCATTATTGGCACACTATATTTCTGACTAGTGGAAATAGTGTAGAACTTGTGCTCAATATCACCTGTGTTGCAAAAAAACCCCAGAACGTCCTGGGAAACTGCAGATAGCCAGCAGAATAATTCTAAGTATTTCAAAGTGCAGTTAAAAATGTAAAGTCATGGCTTCTGCAGGGTTGGGAAATCATACTGTCATCCACTTTTATGTCCCAAATTAGAGTTTTACTGTCAGAGAAGTGCGAGTCCTAGCCATGTGATTTCCTTGAAGATAAAACAATTAAAAAGATTCCATTGTATACCCTGGAGTATTTTCTTGGAACTAGTATTTGCCTGGTAACCCCAGGGATTTTATTTTTAGAAGACCATGAGATAAAAAGTAATTAGCTACATCTAGTTTCACCCCCTGCCCATTTCTTTTTTCCTCTGTAATGCATCAGAAACAAAGCTTTCCTGCATTGAACTGTCCCAGCTCAACAGGCTTTCAAACAGCTCCAGACCAGAGCTGTTAGAGACTGTCTCTTAAAGTACATAGTAGGATTATTTAATGCTGTTCTCCTTGGAACTTACACATTCTAATGAACATTCAATGTAGGATTTTAAGCTTTCTGTATAATGGTAAAATTAAATTAGTCTGTTTTGAAAACCACTGTAACAAAATGCCATAATTTTTCACCTGCTGGATAACTCTATAAACATAAAGCTCTTAATCTACTGAATATCCAGTGGTGTCTAGCTTTGAAAGGAGATCCAGATCTACAAAAAGACTGAACTATATTGATACAGCTTTTAGTCTTAACAGCTAGGAAACATAAGATGGAGTAGTGTTTTTGAATAATAAACCATTTAAATTGACTTCAGGATATTTATGTAGGCAAACAAGTAATAACTGAAGTATTTTCTTGTCTCACAATAAAACAAATGCTGGCAACAAAATGAGTGGGCCATGCAATGCAGTGGAAGATTGACTTGCTTCAGCAGTTGAGTGCAACTTAAAAGTATGTTACAGGTCATTTAGAATGAAAGTCTTACTGAATTAGAAACTATTGGTGCTGCTTACCAAAACTATATTTCAGAATCCAATATAAACCACGATCTGCTTAAAGCTTTTTTCCTTCCCTCAGTATGACTTCCATAATATGAGACTTTAGTTCAGCCAGTGCATTACACAGAGTGAGAATAGTGTTTATGTTACTTTTTTCTCTTCCTGGCACATTTTCTGGCACTAGTCAAACTTGGAAAATGCAAAGTATAGAACAAATTCTTTCCCTGTGCCAAGAGTGTAGTGCTGCTGTCTAACTGTAGCATCAAGTGCTTTCACTTGGAAGTGCAAAGCGTGGTTAACCTCTCAGAGAGAGAAAAATAGATTTGTGGTAACTTCTCAAGTACAATGGGAGTCTGAAAGGACAGTAGGACACATGTTGGTTTACTTTTCCATTGGAAATTGAGATATTCTCACTTTTGCTGATAACTTTTTGAGAATTAATGAGCCTTTGAGAGGTAACTAACTAGAGACAAGTTACAAGCTTATGATGCTGTAAAATATGAGCTACTAGATCCAGTTCAATACACAGTGGTAACTCAGTTATTATAAATTAGCACTTACTCCAGTTGTTTGAATTTCTTCTTTCCCTTGAGCAGAGTAAGGAAATAATGCCCAAGACAACAGTATGAACTGCATCAGGTATTATCCTATTCTGTTTTTTGTGTAGTGCTGGACACTGCATATTCCACATTTAAAAAGGTGTTCTACAAGACCTACAATTATTGTAAGAATTAGATAGGGTTCTTTTTGTTTTTGCTCAGTACTGATACACATTTAAGGAACACTAGATCTACATTTACAATCTCACCTAAATTTTGAAATTTTTTTTTTTTTTTTGAGGACTTGGTGGTGAGTCTACAAGAGTTCAGTTTAATTTATTCCTCCCAAGCCTATTCTGACTTTTCTTTTAGAATAACAGTCTAGAAAAAGCAACCTGGACAAGTATTTTTAAATGTAACTTTGGACCAGGTAATTCTGCTATGAGAATTTTGCTGTTGGTTTCAGTCACAGTAAGACCAGTCTTCCCTACAGAAAATAGTTGCAGACTTACATACTTTGCAGCAAGTTAATTTTGACATTTTCATACTGGGAAAAAAAAGGAAGCTGGAGGAATTGGCTCTGCTTTCTGATTGTGTAGACTCTTGAGATGGCTGCCTACTTTGAAGACTTTAAAATATGTTTTCACTTTGCTGGATCATCTCTTAATAAGTCCAAATTCTTTTAGTATTTAAGGGATACAGATTCCTGGAGTAGTATTAGGATATACTGAGAATTGACTACTTGTCCTATTATTTCAATTTTATAGTTACTAATACAGAATTTTCTAGTTACTAAAGCAGAATTTTACTTCTCTTCCTTCAGTTCTCTAGTTGTCTTTTCTCCCGCAATGCTTGACAATGTGTAAAATAGGACAGCAGGCTATAATGTCTTTTATCTGAATAAGTTTATGTATACTGTTGTGTAACCTACTTTCAGGAAGAAAAAATAATTTTTCTAAGTAATGAAGTTTTAATTTGATTGTTACTGGATTTCAGATGGCATTTCTTCAGTGAATATGTGTTCTCATTTTGAATGCCCAAGGTCTTTAGAAATTTTTTCATGCCTTGGAGCAACTGAGTTCTGATGAGGGGTGTAGAACTTACTTGTTGGCCACTATACAGAGGACAACATTTTTTGGTCTCTGTAGCTGTATTGGAACATCTTAAGCCACAGTTGGTTTGAGTCATCCTAACACTGGGTGTGGTTGGTTGGTGTTGGCCAGCTGTGGGTCTCTGGCAGAAGATTGTCACGTACGTGCCTCTGACTGGGAAGCATTTGAAAATGTCTGTAGCATCTAGGTTGTGCAATGGTCTGGCAGGTTGAAATACTCCATCCCCTTCCAGCACTGTGTGGAAAACGTTAATGATGTTAACACATCTCAGTGTGCAGCAGTTGGGTTTTTTGAACCATCTGAGCTGCAGGTGAGAAATCATGATTTATATACTTCTTTTTGCTATCTGCATTAACTCTAGAGCATTTATTAAGGCTGACCTCATGGAAAAGCTGCTCCACCTACACTCTATTTTGAATAATAGTATTTATGATTATGACTATTATTATTACTATTCATTATTAATAATGTCAAAAAGTAATTTTGAGAACTGACATTAAAAACTATTTTTCTTGGATTTTCTTACATTTTTTAGGGCTTAAAAGCTGAAAATCACCAGGCTTGGTTATCTGCACACTGTTTCTTCATTGACTGTCTTCTATCTTCTGAACTTCTGGAAAGAAAATTAGGCCCCAGCTGAAAGAACACTGCCAGAAGAGCTGAAAATTAAAGCCAGCAGGCCAGAAGAAATTCCCAAACAAATGTGTATCCATGGGGCAGGTCAGTCCCATCATTATTTGTTAGGAAAATAATTATATAAGAGTTAGATGACAAACTATTTGCAGTGGTATTGTTTAAATGTTACATCATTCTTGCAAAAATCAGGCATTATATTTCGGAAAGTTTCTTTATAAAGGATAGTGAGAGATTTGACTTGGAGTCTCCATTGTTTGTAATATCCTCTTTCAGCATGGAAATATTTTCCGTTCCCATCAGTTTTGTCTGTCTTTTATTATTATTATTATTTGGCAAACATGAGTATTTTTCCTGAACATGAAGTAGAATGAAAAATCACTATTTTTGTTGGCTTGAAAACTGTTAGCTTCCCGTCCAGTAAGACTGGCAGATTTATTTTTAGAGATGTTGTACCAATATTTGTATCTTACACAGTTATTTAGTGAAAGGAGATTAGATGAGCCTACAGAAAAGATTTATTTTATGGCTTGCTTGCAGGATTTGAGAGTGAGCTGTATGTGACAGAGAATATAGTTCTTTGTGAATATGCAGTAGGTTTTACTTCATGGTTACACAGCTATCTGCCTAGTGCTCTTGGCTGTCTCTGTCCCCTTCTAATCCTGCTCCAAAGGGACTACTTCTGACATTCCAAACTGCTGAGCAGCTTTCCGACAGCTGCCATTGAAATCTGAATAAAAACAAAACTGTTTTCTTTGCCTTCCTCCCAAGTCTGGATGAGGTAAAAAGAGCCAATTTCTCATGTGTGCCAACTCGATCCTACTGCTCCATCACTGATGTTGGGATGGTCACCTCTGATGTGCAGTTACACCCTTCAAAAAACAACCAAAGAGTGAGATTTAGAGCTTCACTTGGAGAAAGGACAAATAAATCAGGAGCTTTGCAGTTCTAAGGCCTGGAGACGTGAGCCTCTGCATGTAGAGGTAACTGCTTGGCATTGCTGGTGAGGCAGCCCAAGATACACAGCAGTTGTTCTTTACTGCATAACCATGGTGCTGGACCTTAACCCCATAGTGCTCAGGCCTACAGGAAAACAATCTTAGGTGCCTTTCAAATACTTACCAGGAACAGAAAAGTTAAAACTTTAAGTTAAGCAGGTAGAAGATGAAGCACCCTATAAAATCTGTGTTCACATAAATTTTCAAGAGAATACATGATAATAAAGCTGCTGCTCCTTCACCTTTATGGGTGATCCCATCCATTTGGTCTGTGCTACAGTAGGTGCAATAGTCTGAGCACATCTCCAAAGATTTCACTTGACTGTACCTTCCCTGTTCTGTGTCTGTTTGGGCAGCTTGGCTCACAAGTATCCTGGCAGAGTTTGTAATATATAGGAGGCCTGCTGCTGCTCTCTCCCCTCTGCCTCACTAGTGTGAAAACAGCTTACTCCACGGAGGAGATCTCTCTGATCAAAAAATAGTTGTAACTCTGAGCTGTGTGCATATGTTATGAATTGCTATACATTCATGTGTCCTACCTATTCCAGTTTCTGTTGTGACAGGAGTCTCTGTAATGAGGTTCATCTGAACAGAAGAATTAATAGATCAGAGAGTATTCATGATGCAAGTTGAATTGAAATCTTGATCTACCTGCTGTACAGATGCAGAGAGCCTACATCTCCCTCATGCTTATTTTGTATTTGGCCAACCCCAGCTACCTCAGTGGAAATACTTCTGACTTTGTATTGATGAAAAGGAAATTAGTGCTACGAAGGTATGTAATTTTTTATTTTTATTTGGTAGGCATAAATTAATGAACATGGCAACATTTACACGTGACATGATGCTACCAGGGATGCTGAAATTTACATCTGTTGTAATGTGGAATAGGATACTCGTGCTATTGTAACTAAAATGAAAAAGAATTAAAATGAAAGACTGCAACTTGAAGGAAAAGAACAGAAATTAGCTTATGTCTTTATAGGCTTTTTTTATTTGTGGTTTTTTGGGGATTTGTTTTTTTGGGAGGGTTGTTTAGTTTTGTTTGGTTTTGGTTTTGGTTGGTTTTGTTATTTTTCCAGAATTCTGGGAACCAGCTATTTCCTTTCTAAAAAAACATGTACAGAATGTTTATGATTCTTTTGGACTTCAGCTTATTTTTTGTGTTTACATATTGATATTTCTGGAAATGTCATCTTTCTTCTCTCTGCATTCTTCAGTGGACTTGTTTAAGGGAGACTTAAAGGCTAGGAAAAAAAATGTTAAGGAAGAAAGGAGACATTGACCTATTGTTTAATCTCTCCAAATTATTGATTTGTATAGTGCAAGATGTCATATGACAATGTTCTCTCAAGCATCTGCTTGTAAAAAATAGTTTCAATAATGTATTTAGAATTTCCACAATGGTTTCTAGTTACAGTTCCTAACACTAGGGCTGTTTTATTTCTTCAGGATGGTGGTGATATGCCAAAATTGTGGTCACACCTGACAAGAATATTCCATTTCAATGTTACAATATTGTACAGCCATTTACTAATTTAATCAGGTGGGGGTTTTTTAAATAATAAAAAAAAATCTATAAAAATACTATGTTTTAGTTGGAATTTTAACATACAGTATGGCCAAAGATTTAAAAGGGGAAAAAGTGAGGGGGAGGAGAAGAGTTTCCTATTCAGTATAAATTGGCAAATGAGCAAGGTGAATGACCTTGAACATGCTGAACACTGTTTAATTCTAGATTAAATGATGATTCTCCTGTTCTGAATTTTTTCATCTGTAAGAAAGCTGTTGTCTTAATATGAAAGAAATCTGCTCTCCTGGGCAACAGAATGATATGGATGGAAGTCCACAGGCTGTTCAGGACTTTGAACATGAGTTGAGCTATTATATAGAAATGCAGAGACGTTACTGATTGAGGCAAAGAAGTCACAGAACACATTTAAAGCTGGATGCTATTTGCACTGTTGTTTAGCTCTCTGGTTCTGCAATATATGGATATTAAACTTGATGGTCCTAGAGGTCCTTTCCAACCACAATGATTCTTTGATTCTAGTTGTTTCACTTAAAAATAAATAGGTAGTATATGAGAGATCTCAAGGTTGAAAACCACAATCCAGTCTTTACAGACATTTCATAAAGCTACATAGATTCTAAAATTGGAAAACTCACTACTCAGCATGCAGGTCTCATGTCCAGATATTTGTGCATGTGATTTTTTTTTTTTTTTTTTTAATAGAAAAGTAGTTAGATTAAAGGATGAATGAGCACAGAATATTTTACTTGCTTGGAGGAAGACAAAAAATTAGGGCTTAGCCTTTCTTGTGGTGCTTTCCAGAAAGCTTTGCAGAATTTTTCAGGTTTTCAATTTGAGAGAACATTCTTTGATACTTAGCTACATTTACACTCTTTCATTGGAAAATATGAGGAAACAGTGCAAGATGTCTGGGAAGGAGTGATCATTCCAGAAGACAGCTCCATACCTACCATGCTAACTTGCATGCTTAGTGATGGGAGAGCAGGAGTGCTCTGGTGCTATGTTAGGTGTCTGACAGACTGACAGGGAGTGTGACAACAGTTTGCAGTGATTGTCTTAAAGCAGGTTCACCTTGTGACAGACACCCCTACAGTTTCTCTGTCTGGGGCTTGGTAACCTTTACTTCCATCTGTAGCTAAAGCCAGGAAAACTGAAAGATGCAACAGCAAAAGGAATTTGACAGTCTTTGACTCTTATTATGCAATATATAACCTGCAACAGATTCTAATTAGAGAATCTATGCATTCAAACAAACTTATAAATCTCTGGCATTGGGACATATTCTATGGCTATGGGCTTTGGGTTTTTTTAATGTATAGGTAATTTATGTAATAAGGTGATTGTGTCCATCCCAGAGAAACTGATAATCTATTAGAGAAAAGTGCAGAATGCTAAGTAGTAATTATAACCTTTTCACTCCCCAAAAGTGAAAACATAATGAAGATCTGCAGGTAATCTTCTACAGTGACCTAGCAGTACACATGCAAATTTCAACTTCCATTTTATCTTACAGAATTTTAACTCTGTACACATTGCACATATCTGCAGTGTTGTCTTGGAGAAGAATGTTTGAGGCATAAAATAGAGGTAAATTACCTTTTTAAGTGCTTTTTCTGAGCAAACAAAAGAGCAACTGCTGGAGAGACAGAAGGTGGAGAGACTTTTGGAGGGTAAGTATCTACATGAGGAGAAAAGTTGTTTCAGGATTCCTCTTATAGTGACTTGTTAGTGGTGATAAGCACATACTTCTATTTTCATAACAAATACAGGGAACAATAGGGTTTTTGTTCTACAGGTGTGGAGGGGATGGTTTTGTTTTGTTTGCAGAGCCTGAGATACTCATGAGATACAACAGATACCAGTAAATGCACTCAGATGACATGTCTTTGCCTCCACTTAAGTCATTGTGAACCTGTTGGCAACCAGTACTTCATCTAATGTAGCCAGTACTTAAATGAACATTTACTTTTTGGAAATCCCCATTTTGCTTGTGGCTGTCAGGACACAGCTCCCAGGGTTCATCTATCATCAACAGCAATGCTCCTCTCTATTCCATGCAGGCTTGCTCCAGAGGCTATCAGATACTGTAGTTTTATAGCTGAATGTTGGTAGCTCCTGCCCAAGGAGAGACAAGAGCCAATCAGAAGGTAAAGGAAATAAAAACAGTAAAATATACTGAGCCCAAGAATGTTTGGGGGGAAAAATGGGTGACTGTAACTACAGCATAGATTAAGACTTAAGATATTAATACTTTATTCTTACACTCTTGTCAGCTCTCAAGAGACAAGTGGATGAAGGATCTGGTTTTGATAGCAAGGTGTGTGTCTGCCCAGAAGCAGCACTGAACTTGCCTTCAGTCTGTTGACTGAAAATGTCAGTAGCTTGAGTGCATAACAGCTATTGCTTATTGCTGCCCAGGCACTTCAACAATAAGATCCCTCCTACAGAACTGCACAGGGATTCACAAAGTGGCAGCCTATCAGCTGGAATTTGGGGTTTGGTGTATCTCTGTCCATGGGCTTGTGTTAACAGGTTAGGATGGTTGTGTAGCCCAGTCTGAACGGGAGAAGGATGGGAGGGGAAAAAGCAGAGTAGGCACACAGTGTTTGCTGTGTGAAATGATGGGTAAGGAAAAGGTGTGTAGAGCTCCCTGTTCTCACCACATCAACACCTACTAGCATGTACTTTATGTACAGCAGAGCTTAGGGGAGAGTGTTTTTCTCTCTAAACATGCTTTTGTTTTGATGCATGTCCCTCCAAGTAAGTCTGCCCCTATGTTCTCTGAATCATGCCTTCATCTGAATTAACAGCAGTGCATTGAACTGAGTGAATGGGAACTATTAAAAAAAAAAAAGTTGAAAATATTTATTGGGCAGGAGAAAGGAGAATAATTCCCTTGACATCTGTCCTTTTTTGAGCTCCTTTTGAGTTCTACTCTGCCTGGAACGTTAAGAGGAGCTCTAGCTTATTTTCTTCCTCAGATAGTGCTACAAAAAGACTTGAAAAATGTGTTGCAATTCCAATTTATTGACTGTTTTTACCATTCTGGGGTGGCACAACAAGCATATTGTTCAGACTAATAAGATACTTAAAAAGACCTTCAGGTTTGGGGTTTTTTTATGACATTTGCAGTTAGATGTGACATATATGGGGTTGGGGGAGGAATTAAGTCACTAATGTCCATGTTGGTCTTAATGTGGAACAATTGACATGAGAAATGACTGGTGTTGGGAAGAAAAAATGGCTCTGGGATATCATGTCATGGTGCAAAGGAATATGAATGTATTTTACTATGTTATTAAATCTGATAATTTTTTTGCTTGTTTTCTACTTGAATGTCTTTGAGTTCTGAGGCTTAAGAAGACATTCCTATCAATGTGACATTTCCAGGAATTTTAAAGAGGGAGAATTTTCTGTTCTTTTTGTTGAGACTTATGGAACCTTGGAAAAAAAAATCATCTGCAATATTAGTAACTCCCTAAATAACAAAAAAGTCAGAAGTTTAAGATGAGGATGCATGTATGTTTGTTTTAATGTATACATTCATTAATATTTTGAAAGAATTCTGAATATTTAATAATTCTGAAATGCTTATTATGAAAAGCAGACAGCATTTTGAAAGGCTATGCAGTTTTAATGGAGTTCTAAATACTAATTTACAAAGCATTTCCCATGAATGTTCTTAAGGGTAAAGGTACAAGGGAGGGGGAACTTATTTTCCATGCACTTTCCACTTAGTCTTGTTATGCTGTGTGATTTATAATGAATAGCAATTACGTAATATTATGCCAGCATTTAAATGTGTAATTGGAAAGACATAAGATCCTTTTTAGTATAAGACACCATTAAAGTTTTCAGGGATTATAAAGTTCTTCCTCCATTAAAATTATAGCTTCAGTTATAGACCCCGCAAAGTTGGGCTAGTCGAATATTTAACAAAAAGGACTTTGCTTTCTTCCATTTGTGAAATTGCAGCATGAATGTATTTTTTCATGAAATTTCAAACCTAAGTTCCCAGTGGTCAATCTGAAGCAATGATTGCTGCAGGAGTATGTTAATGTTTTAATATATCCTGATGTTATAGACTGTATAAATATATATTTTTTTTATATATCCCTAATACTACATGGTCTGTATTTATTCAAATAATAGTGCTAAAAAGGGCAAAATGTGGAAGAGCCTCAAACTAGAAAAAAAGGGTGGTGGCTTAAGATACAGGGGTGCAGAGATCTGCCTGTGCTTGTAGACCATGGTTCTTCACAGAGCTGTGCTGTTGGTTCAGGAGAGATGTTAGCACCCAGGGCTGCTGCCTGTCACCTCAGCATCAGCTCTCTTATTCCTTGCTGAGCTTGTTTCAACTCCCAGTATTTCTTCTGCATTTTGTTGACCATTGGCCAGTCTCTTGACCTGTCTTGTGTGCAGAAATCCATGAGATAGCTCTGTGTGTAACAAACAAATGTTTTTTTCAACAAGTGGGACAAAGGAGAACAGTTAAGTTGCTGAGCATGTCCTGAATGCATTTGCAAGGGATCTCAGCTGTCTTTCACGTGCAGTTTACAGCAGCTGTGGTCTGACTGGAGCTCACGACTTTCCTACCCTGAATTTATAGACAATAGAAAACTTGATGGGGGGACCCTTTTGGATAAGGAATCTAGATTTATTTTCTGCTGTAATTGGCATACATATTTCTCCATACAGCTTTTCACTAACTCTGTTTTGCATTCAGAGATGGTTTCAAATATTTAAAGACATTTATTTTCTTAAAATATGCTGAAAATCACAGTAGCAAACACAGAGCATTTATTTTAGTGTTTTAAAGACTTGTCAACTCATACTAATATCCCGTTAGTCACAGGCTACTAGTTGCTCAATGAAAAAGATTGCAAAGATATGCAAAGATGACACTTTTTTAGTTTTGAATATTAATATTGTAACTGATACAGACACTTGCATTTTGATGGTCTGAGTTATGTTTTCAGCATTCCATGCAGTATATGTCTTAATTTGGAATGGCTTGGTACCACAATTATGCATTCTCAAAGCTTGTTTAGTAAAACTTACAAGCAAACAGTAACTAATCCTAACAAAAGCAAATACTTTTTCAATTATTTTTTTTTTTTAACAAAGAAACAAAAAGATGCAATAAAACAAATAGGGTTAAATAAAGCAGGGTGATAATCTACAAACTGTATTCACCCCTGGACTGGGGCATGAGGGCCAGCTTGGCAGTCCCTTTCTAACAGCAGAAATCCAAGTCAAGTGTGTTGACCTAGTTCATGTTAAGTATTTAATCTCATAAAACCTTTTACCTTTCCCACAGCAGGGCAAATGAGCACATATTGAAATTTCAGTAAGGCCACGGAACAGATCTGCCCAAATCTAATCCTCCACTTTTAAAGAAACATGGTTAGAAACACACAATCTTGGAAGTAATTTTGTAGCCTCCATGAATTTAGTGATGGGCAGGGAGAACCAGCTGGGAACAAGCAAACAGGTGAACAGAAAAATGCAAGTGTGACAAACTCAAGGACCAAGCAGGTCCATCGAAGACCCTTGTCTTTAATGCTATTAACGTGTCTCTTAATGAATGATGCTTGAACTGTGTTTAGGGGCAGTGTATGTGCACTGGTAAAGTTAGCAGTTTATGCCAGGTGTCAGTGCAGGAGGAAAACATGGAATAGAACCATCCATGGCACAACCTCTCAGAAAAAAACCCCACCAAACCACCACACGAAACAAACCACCCCCCATCCCCAGTGACACAAAATACAAGTAAATCTTGCAGTATTTGACTGTTGTCTTCACCACTCTCACTTGTATCACTTTGATGTTTAAGAAAAACTTAGAATACATAAAGTTTTTGCTGTTCTAGATTGTGCTACCAGGGCACTACAAGTATGAAAAAAATATTTTTTAAGGGGGAAAAGAAGAAAAGGTTTTTTGTGAGTAGTCACCATTAGCACTTTGATTCTGTAAGACAAAGTTTCCTTTCAGCTCAGTTCTTTTGCCATCTTACAAATAGCTTGTTCTGAGCATTCTAATTTAATTATTTTAAATGAAAGAACTGTTTGAAAACACATTCTTATTAAAATGTTTAAGATTACAGATTAACTGAAAACCTGTCAGTCAGCCAATTGAAGAAAGTATTTTAAAATAAAGGATAATTTCTATATATATTATACAAAGAGGATAATACACAGGGTAATTTATAGACATTGGTAATACAGGTGCATTCTAAAAATTTGTTGTGTTAGGCTGGTATCACTTCATAATGTTACTATGGTTTAATTTGTGCCTTCTTTCTGCTTCTGACACAGTAGTTTTCCAAATGTAACTTTTCCTTAACCCAAAGGGAGAGGAGGGTGTAAAAAGTCTCCTGCTTCTCAACCTTGTTCTACCAAAACCTGCCTTTCTAGTTAGTCAAACTGTGTATTTACTACAGATTACAAGTGTAGTGGCTCCAATGGATTCAGTGTTTGAAACTATGCCAACTAGGATTTCTTAAGTCTAAATAATATATCTTTCTAAATTAAGCTGACAGTACAAGTGAAAAAGTATTTTGAAAAATTAGCTTTAAAATCTTTCTGGGAAGGCAAGAAAACTGTATTAAGACTATCTGTCTTGCAATTTAGATGTGTGAATAGAAGAGAACCCACTTATTTTAACTATTTAATTGGCTGGAGGTGCTCCATAGCTATCTGACTGTAAAATAGCACAGTAAATCTAAAAGCCATGCTCAAGCAGAAATTTTCTGAAATAAAAACTGGGAAGAATAGCTCTGGACTTTAGATTAAATGGTCACTCCCACGCTCATGGGAGTCTTGAAGAGGAATGAAGCAAACTATTTTCCAAACTTCCTTCACTGTCTTGTTTTCCACTTATAGCATCTCCAAACTTACTTAAGTTCTCCAAAAATCAAGCACAGTATACTAGTCATTACCTGAAGAAAATATTATACTTCTATTTTTATAATTAGATATTTGGAAAAACTCTTCTAAAAAAAGCTAGCTTTTTTTTTTTTGGCTAACAACTGCTACAGTAGACTGGTGTATCTACAAATCTACATGTGAAATTACACAGATCTGCAATAGTGGGGAGGGAGGAATGCTGCATGTTCCAGCACATACTAAATTCCCACTCAGAAAATGCTTTGTATTTTTGGTAGGTTTACAAAACAAAATAATTCATGCCCTATTGCAAGTTCCAGTTTGTGAAGTAAATAAAATGTTTTAAAAGGAATAAAATTTAAGAAAAAAAAAAAGTAGTTGCTATATTAAGGTATGGATAGTCTATATTGCTTTAGGAAGGCTGAAGCATGTATTGTCCCCATGCATATTCTTACTAAGATGATGACAAGCATGTTTGGGTAGTACTTTTCCTCTTATCCATCTGAAAGTTACTGCAACTGTCTGTATCCATTCTTTCTAGCAACAAATTAGTTTCCTTCTGTTTTCTCTGTGCCAGTCTCCACTTGTTTCTGTAAGTTTGCTGCTTTTTAGGAGTAAGATGCACATTAATTGTACTGCAACATAACGTACTGTGGCACAAGGCAGACATCTTCTTGTAAGTAATTTACAGCTCTAGCTCAGCTCACAAGCAATTAAAGTAGAATATTTCACCTGCCAACAAATATGTAAGTTCATTTATATCATATCTTTTGCACTGATAGCAACCTAACTCCCTAGAAAGAAGCCTGGGTTCATCAATTAAGGAGGTAAGCCTAAGGACTGCCAACAGCCATACTGAAATGAGGGCTGTAGTCTGATTTTTATTTGAAGTGAGGCACTAAACCAATGAACTGTAAATAAAAGCTTTAATTTTTTTTTTTTTTAAGGGTAAACAGGCAAACTCAAAAAATAATTTAGTCCAGTGAGTAATTTTTCTTTTAAGTATCAGGAACAGTTTACTCCTTATTAAAAGAGCTACACCAATAGTCATTTAAAAGCTGTTAATTCAAAGCCATCAAAAAGGAAGGAAACGCCCTTTGCTTTATTTTACACTAAACACATTTGTAACTTGCCATTCTTCTGTGACAAATATGGATATAGGTTAACAGTTCAAAAAAAAAAAATGGGAACAGCAGCTCTGAGCAACAAAAACCTATTTCTTCAGATGTTGGCTGTGTAGGGATGCAAAGAAGAGAGCAAACACTGTAAAAATTATTTTAATGTTAAAGAAAAAAAAAGGTCTTCTGGCTGTTGATCTTCATGCTCCAACATCAGAGGCTGTAGCTGGGTATCTGTAGCAATACAGTTTGTTGTCTGCACCTCCACTCAATAGCAGCTGATGAGAGCAGAAGAAAACTGTGATTAATAGCAGAGCTAAGCAAAATACCTACACAAACATGGAGGTTTGATTTTCTTCTCTTTGAAGATGTAGGAAGAAGTAATGAATAAAGAACTGTTAATGCATGACTAAAACCCAGAACCAAAGTGCAGAGGAACCTTGTTTCTTACCCTTCTAAAATTAGAAGCAAAGTTTTAGTAGGGAATTTCTAAAGCTTTTCCTGCCTTTTACTAAAAACAGGAGCCAGACTGAGAATCTTGAACATCCTAAGATTTTTTTCCCCCCATTTTATACACATGTACCACTACAGAACAGCTTGCTATAGAGCATTATCTAGTTGCCCACTCCTACATATACAGGCATGCCCCAGCTGTCAGTTCATGCTGCTGCTTTAGTCTCCATGGCAGCAAAAGGTACCTTGGAAAATTTATTTTCTCAACCAGGTGTGATGCTGTTCTCTTGTCTCTCCTTGTTTGGAATATCAGTGTAATGCCCACTTAATGCTGCAGAGCTTAAGCTCCCATCCTACTCCTTTGCACAGTATCATGGGGAAGTGCTGCAGAACACCCAGTTATCAATCTACTATCAACCACAGCACAAATGAAACTTCCCATTCTCTTCTACATTTAAGCACAAAGGAAAAATAGTCCATGGCTGCTTTTAGCTTTCTTCTTAACTACCATGTCTATCAATTGAGTAACTTGCTCTTCAGATTCTTACCCCTGCTTCTGTCCAGTCCACACACAAAACCTTGTCTTCATGAGCAGCCAAGTCATAGAGAGGAGCTTTGCAACTGGTGAAACACAGGTATTTATAGTCACATATTTAAGTTACTTGAGCAATCACAGAAAACAAAATTGGTCCCTAGAAAAAAGAGTATCCCAGTGCTGTCAAACAGATGCAGTCTAGCAGTTATAAAAGCTTCCAGAGAGTACAGGTATCTACTATCAGTGACATTTTCTCTGCTTTCTCCAAAGCTGATCACATCAGTGTCAGCCTCTCCTACATCCCCAAAGACAAAAGTAGCATTTGTCACCTGCCTGCATACTGCCTGGAGACTGAAATTTAATTAATCTGCTTGTTAGGAACAGTTTATGATATAGTTTCCTTCTTCCACAGGTAGATACCACTTAACTCTGTGCGTTTTCCAGAAACCATTTAATGGCTTGGAAATAGTAATGAAAGGTCTGAAGAGTATCAAGTGAAATTTCACACTGGTAATGCTCATTCCTTAAAAAGAATGTATTCCTTAAACTAGAGGAATGGTTAGCAGATCCTCTGCCTCTGCCAGGCAAGCCCTGTGTTGGAACACCATAGAGCTCAAACCACAGGTCTGCTAGACTAAAAGTATTTTTCTCCTTTTTTTTATATGCTTGACTCCCAAAACCTAGGGGATTTTCACAAATGCCACAAGTAGTATCTCAAGACTGCTTTTGCTACTTCATTAGGTTAACTACCTTGTAAACTTAAATGCCTTTGAACAGCAAAGAAAATGTTTACTTCACCTCCTTGTGTCCCAGAGTTTCACAACATTGTCCAGAGAACCAGAGATCAGCTGATGCTCATGGGTAGGTGACCACTTCACAGATGTCACCCAGCCTGTGTGAGATGTCAGAGACAGGAGAACCAAGGAGCCATCTGAACAGAAAGAGGGGGGAAGAAGACCATCAGTAGATGCCAACTGTAACCAGCACGTAAGACACATACAAAATCCAGTGAAAAAAAAATCAAGTCAGACACATGTGTTCAGGGTGTTTCTCCCAGAAGTAATTGTAACTTCAAAACAAAACTCAAAATATATTTTCATGTTGCTAAACTCTTTAAAAGATTTTTGAAAAAAAGGAATTATTTTACTATTAACATTTAAGAAAATGCATTTAAGAAGTTTAACTCTGGGTTATGTTTATAGAAGCTAAACAATTAAATGTGTCTATGAAATAAATCTGGTAGGCTCAGTCATAATTTATCTGCAGTCCTGTCAGACATGGTTTCACTTCAGTGATGGTCTGAACCTTACAGAAAAAAAACCTCAACCATATTCAGGCCTGCAACTGCATAGTTGAACATTCATTACTAAGCTAAACAAAAAGCCAACAAAACAAGAACAAACCTTAAGATAAATTAGCTTTATAAATTATTGTGAGAAATTAAAAGTTGTCTTGCACCAGATTACAGAAAAGACATATAATCTTTTTATTTAATAAAAGCCCTGAAATGGCTCATTTCAAGTTGGACTAGATGATCTTGTACGTTCCTTCCAACCCCTAGCATTCTGTGATTCTGTGAACCAGAAAACAGTTTGTAAGATGTCTTCCAACAGCAAAAGCTGCTGATTTTGAAAAAACAGTCATGCTTCAGCTCACCTTTGCTGCGAGGGTCCCATAGCCTAATGTGCCTGTCAGTGCTGCCAGATGCCAGGCGTCGACACAGGGGTGAGTAGGAGACAGAATTAAACACTTTGTTCCCTGTCTGTGAGAGAAGAAAGCACTCTAAGAGGAGATACTTTTTTTGCACAACTTTTTTCTTTGAGCTGGACTTCAGCTGAACCAACAGACAGAAGTACAATGATCTCACCAAAGTTGATTTGAGATCTCCAGTTTCAGCATCCCAGAGTTTAATGGTGTGGTCCCATGATGCACTGCAAATTTCTTCAGCATCTGACCACAGCACAGAGGAGACAGCTTCTGTGTGGCCAGAGAGGGTTGCCAGGGGTGTCTAGGATTTAAAGGTGAGAGGAGATTAAATTTGTCAAAAATCTATTCTTTCAACAACTAAAAAATATGTGTCTGATCAGCACAAGGCAAATCACCAGAAGCTTTTATATAGTCACTTTAACAAAGAGAAATTATTTTGTGTGGCCAAGCTTCTAATATAAAGTTCTGGACAAACCTGGAGCTCATCTTACCCTTGTTAGACCCAATTGGTCTGTTTTCTGCTTCTTCCGTGGTCTGTTAGCTGCTTCTTCCATTTCATCCTCTTCATCTGTAGGTACTGTAACAGAAGACAATGAGACTGCATCTAGAGGTTTTTGAATAGCATTTCCCTAGAATTAAGCAAAACCCCACACTTACAGTACCCAGCCTGTCTATGATACATGGGAATTACACCTCTGAGCAGTTCAGTCCATTTTGAGCAAGAGGAAAATGATACAAATTAAGTGATACTCAGGCAGTTTTAAAATGAAATCCCAATGAATTTTTAAGACCATCCTTACTCATGGAAAATTCCAACAGTAATTCAGGTGGGTGATAAACACAATCTTTGCTTTTCTTTCACTTTGGGAATATAAACACTATGACTTGGCACAGTGAAAGTGTTTAAATGGAATGGGATTAGTCTGCCTTTCTAGAGAAAACCCATCATCTTACTGTCCTCCAGATCATAGTGTCACAGGACTCACAACTTTTGATTTGTAAAAAGCATGTACTCAAAACTGCACATTTATATGAATTATTAAAAATAGAAGAGTTACAAGTACTGTGTTCTGAATAAAATAAATATCAGCATGCAGTTGATAACCATATCTGGAATTGTGTTGCCAACCAAAACAATACCTTAACATAGTTATGTATAGCCTTACAAAGTCTGCAGAATATCAAGTCCTAACTTGGTTTTAATATTGTAGACTTGGATTTTCTTTAAAAAGTATTTGGATATCATCTTTCAGCTTGCTGTAAGTAGGTTGGGTTTTTTTTTATAAAAGCATCAAGAATCCCAGCTTATGCTTATCTTACCTGCAGACCAGATCTTTAACATCTTATCCCAGGATCCACTGCAGAACTATATGAACAGAAACACTTTATTAGAAGTCAATCTGGACAGTCCTTATAAGGCATACTAAATACACTTCCTGCTTGAAAAGTTAATCACTGTGTTATATAACACATTCAGAACAGTGATGTGCTCTTAAAAAAAAAAAAAAAGAAAACAAAAGTTTGGCATAGATTGAATTATTGTTTATCCTTCATTTGCAGGAAAAATACCAACAAAATAACTTAATTTCATTCAGCACCAAAAGGTTTTATTTTAACCTGTCTGATCTTCAGTCAAGTTAGGAGAGTGACTCCACCTTTGTTGTGAGTGGTCTTAACTGCTGAATTCCTGGATAAAGGGAAAGGACCTCTTCTACCACCTGATTTTTCTGAGTATCAATCACTCTGAAATATTTTTTTTCCCACCAGAACTACTATGAAAACTTAGGTCAAATTTAAAAAAAGTCAATTACAATGCAAAATTCACATGTGTTAAAAGTAACACTCAAATATTCAGCTTCACTTATAGAAGTCAAAAGCAACAGTATAATGGCTTGTACTAGCTAAAGGCATCTTCAGCTTTTTCTGATACTAGAGGATAAAGTGCATTCCTTTGCAAAGATGGCCTAGTGTTGGAGTCCTTCTAGTCCTCAATAATTGTCACTTAAACAGCACTAGAAACTTTTATGTCACTCATAACATAATGACTAGTACCCATGCAGGAATAAAAATATAACTTTTGAGATATGGGCTGCTAACATCTCAAAAAACAGAGGTGGTGTGTTTTTCCTTAAGTCACTCACTTTAGTTCCTGTGCAATCAACTGCTATGGTGTCTACACTCCCAGCATGTCCCCTGCAGCAGTGAAGGGCTTTCACTTTGTTTTTCTCCACGTTCCACTCCCATAGCAGGACAGTCTGGTCCATGGAAGCACTGAGTAACAGGCATGATAAACTGTCTGAGGGAAGAAAAAATGTCATGCTTACACCCAGCTCAGCTTTCTAAAGTCTTTATGGTATACATATAATAATTCTAGCCAAATCAATACAGGATGGATAGAAACTCAAACTTACCTCAGTTTACAGCATGTTACCCTGCAAATTAATATAAATATACCAATATTTACTAACCAATACTGCAAGGATAGACAATATAGATGTCAGACTCATTACTGTTAAAGGACTTTTCTCCTACTTGCACTACAATTTCATTTCTAATACCACTAATAAATAATTGTAGCCTCTAAATACTAATAGTTGAGGAATGCTGATATTTCTCCCCCAATAAATCAAACTATTACTACTCCCCCAACACATATACTGACCTTGCTTCACCCATGCCACATCCTTCACTACTTCTGTATGCCCAGCTACTGTCATGATGGATTTTCCTTCCAAAGACCAGATTCGAGCAGTGTGATCATAGCAGCCAGTTAATATCCTACAGGGTACAGGATTTGAAATGTTACTGCCTTTAAAACCAACCATGATTTTATGATAAAATACCTTGACCAGAAACTTGGAAAAATATTAGCATAATCTTGTTAGCTGAAGCAAATTCAAAAGATAGCTACTTGGTTTGTTTAAAAGCAAAATAAAAGGTTGTTCAAAACATTTTTGAACCATTACTTAATACAGGAACATTGCCCACTTAACTGGAATATGAATATGAAAATATAGTAAAAACAAGTAAGACAACTAACCACAATTGTCCTTAAAAGCTCTGCATAAATATAAAAGTATACTATTATTTGTTGCTAACCAATGTCAAATTTCAAGTCAAGGGTTTCAGCTAAAGAGATAAGGAAATCTTGCTGTCCTTTAAGAGAAAGGATAGTAAACAGCATTTGTATTACCCATTTGCAGGATCAGTATCTCATGGTCAGTGACTTTCAGTTTTCTGCTTGTGTTAGTCACTGTCAGCATAAAATACAGATGATACACTGTGCTGTTTACAAAAGCAAGTAGCTTGACTAATTTAACAGGTTAAGAAAAACCCAAGAAAACAGAGCAAAGAGGAGAAAAACACACTAGCATATTTTTTAAGAGACAGAGCACCATTCCATTAAACACCATGCAGTCCCAAGCAGGACAAAACTCAGAATTGATTTAGTGTGGTACCATTCTTCTGTGGCTTGAACAGAACTGATCCAGTCATCATGGAAGATGCATTCCTCTGGCTGAGGGGCCATATATTTCTCCACATATTCTATTTCCACCACTTCTTCCTGAGCTCACAGGAAAAAAAATAAAAAAAAGAAAAAAGTCAGTGTGGTTTTATTTGTTTTTAATCAATATGCCATATGCAACTCTAGAGTGGCGGGCAAAGATCTTGGTATCCAAGTCCTTTCATGTAAGTGGAAAGTCTTTAGAAAAAGGTGTCTAAATTATATTGCTTTCCATATTTTTATCAAATTACTGTTAATAACAAGCTGGAACCACAAACAATTTTATTATTCTCAGGTTCCTTTTCTGTATTTACTCATACAAAACTGGTCTCTAAAATACTTATTTTCTAGAAGTGTATTACTAACCTCTCTTACTGCTTTATTAGTTGCATGAGTTATATTAATGATGAACAGAGCAAGACAAGAATTTCCCCTCTGAAACTGTATATAGACAACTGCTTGTAGAACAATGTGTCTTGCACAGCTCAGTCCCATAACTTCCAACCACTTTGCAGTTCAGAATGGATTTAAACATACAACAAATTCTCCTGGGAAAACCAGGAAAGAAATAAAATTAGGCAAGAAAATCTACCTTGTCAGGATGACAGTGTAATACCTAAATCAGCTTGAAGTAAACTGGCTAAGTCTATTCTCTTCTCCAAGATGAGCGGAAATGGAGCATGACTTACTGTGGAGATATTTTCCATTTCCATGTGTGTGACCAGTGGCATACGCAGGAACTGGCCATTGATAAGGAAGTCAAATTCCACATATTTGTGATCCGCTGAAACACATTAGGAAAAATCCATAGTCAGGTGTCACTATTTATTTGACACCATCAAGAACAGCATCATTCTGGGGCTAGCTCAGGAGAATGGAGACAGCAAGAATTAAAATAAGACCAAAAAATCCCCCAAACACCTCACCTCCACAAAACAGTGGGTTTCTTTTCCCAGTTTTTAAACGGGCAGCCCATGAATTCCACAGGATTATGGGAAATTAAGAGGAAGGAAAAAATGCTAATGGGTTTTAAAGAGTTGAGTTTGCCTCTTATTGTTAACTCATTATTTTCTAAATCCTTTCTGCTGTAGCTATGTCTAATCACACCCTCGTGGTGCTGCATCACTCTTCTGTATGGAGCTTGCCCCTGCTTGCCCACATCTTTATCAGCACTAACTGGAGCCCTGTATTTGAGGCAGCACTAGGAAAATCCTGGTTTTTTCTCCCTCTGAGCAGCATAGGTGAGGTGATAAAGGCCCCGCATTTTTACAAGAGCATCATACTATGCACTTGTTTTCTATTAAGGGTTGTTTGCGCTTTTATGGCTTAAAAGCAGTTTACAGGAGTCTCAGCAGGTTAAGATCCCTGTAGACTAGTTTCTAACAAAAAACGGGACTTTCTAACAACACTGCACGGGTGTCTCTTGCCCTGGCAATCTTTCCAGTCCTGCCCATTTCAACTACTGCTGACAGAACGGTCGAGCTCTAGAAGTTTGGGTTCATATGTACTTTTGAGGAACACTTCTAATCCCCTGTGCTGGGGCGGGCTGGTCCGCGATGCTGGTGCACGGCAGCAGGGTCACAGCCTGTGCCCCACCTGGGCCGTGCGGGCAGAAACGCGGGGGTTAAGCGGGACTTGGCACCGGCGCCTGCTCAGGGCCGTTCTGAGCTCCCGCTTGGGAAAAGCGGCCGCCCGGCACCTACCGTGCTTGCCCGCCAGCAGCTTGTTGATGAGGTGGCTGAGGTCGGCGGTCTCGGAGGCCGCAGGCACCGAGAAGGGCACATCCTCCACAGCGTACCTGCGGGCACAAAGCGCTGTCACTGCCTCTGCCTGACCCCCTCCCCGAAACTACCCCCCGGCCCAGGCAAGCGCGCACTCACCTGCGATTCTCGGTGCGAAACCGCGCCGTGAGCTGTGCCGTGGGCTGCGCCATGCTGCTGCTGTTGCCGCCGCCGCCGGTCTCGGCCTCGCCCCCGACCACGTGCCACGATTAGCCGCGCCCGCCCACTCGACCGCCGGCCGGCAGGCCGCACTCCGGCTGCACCGCAGCCCCTGCCCCGGGTCCGGCTCGGCCGGGCTGGCCCTACTGCCGCTGCCGACCCCGCTGCGCCACGAGGCCGGCGGCGATTCGCCGCAGAGACCACAAGGCCCAGCATGCTGCGCGCCGCGGCCAGCGAGCTACGGCTCCCAGGAGGCTCCGCGCCGCCTTTTTTTTTCCCGGCGCTCCCCGCTCCCTCCCTCTCTCTTTCCCTCGTTGCCGGCCGGAGGGCGGGCGCGGCGGCGCGCGTGCGCCGAGGGGCGGCGCAGATGGCGGCGGCTGCGGCAGCCCAGGTGGAGTAGCCCCCGCTGCGTCCCGCGCCGGACGGGGGTGGCCGCGCGCGTCCCTTGCGGCGGCGGCGGCGGGAAGAGCCAGCGCGCGCGTGCCGATCCCCCCGCCCCGGGGCTGCGGCGGGGCGAGGGCAGGGGATGCGGTGCCGCCCTTTGCCCTCGGGGCTGTGGCGCGGCGACGAGGGGCTAGGGCAGGGGAATGCGGTGCCTCCCGTTGCCCTGGGGGCTGGGGCGTGGTGAGCGCTGTCCTCGCCCCGCGGCAGGAGGGTCCCGTGTCTCCTCCTGAGGCGGGGGCCGGGCAGGGCAGCCCGCGGTACCGGCTTCGCCCCTGAGGCGGTGGGTGGGTTCCCCGCGCGGGGCTGTTTGCTGCCGGTGGCGTCTCTCGGGGGCACTTGCGCTGCGTTCCTCCCCGTGTCAAGACGCGCGTCAATAATAAACTTCATACTCAAAGCAATAAACCCACCGTGCAGTGGGCTCTGAACGAAGCTGTAAGTGAATTTGTGTCTTCGGGAGGCGGCTGCTGGGGTACCGCTGTGCGCTGAGGTTCTCTGTGGTTTCCCCCCCTTTCTGACGGATCCTCGGGGCTTCTCCGGGCACAGCTGAGCTTTCCCCGTGGTGATGAGTCAGGTTGGGGCAGCTTGTTGAGCGGGCAGGTGTCGAGTCCTGGCGTTTTGTGAGTCTGTAACTTCATCATTTTCTTATGTGTACTTAAAACACGTACCGTTGGTTGTCAGTGTGATACACGCAGGTGCGTCTTCCAGGTGTTTGTGCTAGCTACACAAAAGTGCCCTACCTGAGAAACCTTTTAAGTTAGGAGCCCCCGGATCTTCCGTGGCTTCTTAACAGTATCTGTCTGCTCCTCTGTGGCAGAGATCAGCTAAATCTCAAACCTCATACTAGGTACTATACAGCTAATTGTAACTCATTTACTTGAGGGTATTGCTATGCTCTGATTTCCTTCCTGGTGCTTTTATTGTGTGTCATTCCTGCCCTGATTAGTGGTGGTAGAGGAGTGTCATCAGAGGTAGCTTTTTCAGAGAGTGCGTTCACAGAATCACAGAGTATTAGGGGTTGAAAGGGACTTTGGAGATCTTCGAGTTCAACCCTTAATTGTTCCATTGTTGTAAGCTGTGCTATTAAGCAAGCATTGGATCCTATGTGTTGCCTGTCATGAAGGGTACATTAAAACCAGAATGGGGAATGCTGCTGTCACAAATGTGAAAAACAGGAACTTACACTGGGAAGCTTTGAGTTGCCTTTTTTTTTTTTTTCCAATAATTTTCATTGAAAACTTGAAGCTTGAAAAATGTAAGAGAATTCCCACCCTCCTGCCCTGACAGTACTCCTAGGTAGCACAATGGTCTTACCCCATTTTTACCATTTAAGTCTCTTCCTATGACCAAAATCTTGCACTGTTTACTCACTGTTAAAATCCTAGCTCTTAAGACTGTGAAAGGCAGCATTCCTTTTGGAATCTGGCTGCATGTTGCCTTCACAAGGCAGCCTCATAACTGAAGGAAGGAAGAAGCAAGCATTCCTATGAATCCTTAAAATTATGTCAGTCTAGAGCTGGTGTATTTTTAGGTAGTAAACTGTCCATGCTTGTAGTTGGTAGGTATGTGTTTTACCATAGATAAAGAATTGGAGGCAGGAGATTGCAGAAATCTAATACCCTGCCTTAAGACAGGGTGGAGGTGTGACCAGAGTAGCAAGATTTTTAAGTAACCCTTGTTTGACTTTTTTGTTGGTGTCTCTAAATGTTTTTATATTAAGAAGCACTCTGTAGGCTTCTGGATCAGAGGATTGCAACTGATAGGAGAAAGACTTGCCTCAGAATGGGCACTGAGATGCTGTTCCTGAGAGCTCCTCATGTTGTACAGTTTATTAGCTATGTATGTACTTGCAAGTATCTGTAAAAGTTTATTTCTTTGAGACTATAAAAACAATCTTCAATCACAGGGCGAAAACATAGCAGGAACATTTTTGAAACACAAAGATAAAAGTTATATAATAAAAGATATTTCAGGGCTGCTTATAAAAGGAAGCTGAGTAAATATCGCTGTATCTTTCATACTGTCATTTTTATTCCCTGAGCTTTATTAGTATCCAGTGTTGCTCCAGGCTGCTGGGCTGCTTGGGCCATTGGTCCATCCCAGTGCAGCTGTCCTTGTGTCCTGTAGTTGAACCCAGCAGACTTGGGGTACGTGCTGTCTGTGTCCCTGGAGCAGACTTCTTCAGTTTATCTCAAAGACATAAATGTGCTGCTTTGGCAAAACTGACATATCTTCTTTGCATCTTTTAACTGAGGGGAAATGGTTTGAGTGATGATGAAATCTGGTTTTTTGGTCTTTTTTTTTTTTTTTTTTTCATTTGCTGCTAACATGCTTCAGACATTTTAACTAAAACATCTCCTAATTGTTCTCAGATCCAAAGCTATAGAATACTTGGTAAATGAGATAACTTCATTTGGAACTTGTTTTGGAGTGTCATAACTTGAAAATTGAATGGAAAAATAAATCTGCTTTATATTAAAGTATTTAGTATATTGAGCATATGAGCAGCTTAACTCTATAACATTGTTTGTATCAGCAGGATGTTTTGTTCAGCTTCAAAAGCCAAGGAGGTAGGGATTTACTTTGCCTATGGTCCTTTATATCTTTGCAAAGAAAAATCAGTTTGTGCTTCCAGGGTTGTGCAGTTCTTTTGAAGTGACTCTCTAGCCTTTTCCACTCCCCTTACTAAAGATTAAATGGCTGAAGTACTGTTTCCAAGAAGGCCCATCTCAAGGACCTTCTGTGGTGTGGTGAAGAAGACAAAGCTGGTAGGATCTTGTGCCTCCCCTTAAAAAAAATACTGAAGGGAAAAATCCTTTCCCATCCCTCACTGCAAATTGCAGGAATTAGGTTTTCTTTTATGCGGTTTTTCATATTTCTGATGTGTGTAGCCTAGCATAGGTGTACTCTGCTAATGCAGGGGGCAAGTGAATTTGTCATTTTGTCTTGTTGCTTATGAATATTTGGGATTAGTGACTGCTGTAAAGGGTGTGCTGTCTGGGTGAAAGCCTTACCCTGTGGCTGTGGCATTTCACTGCCCAGTATTATCTGTTGGCTGGAAGGTTCTCAGAGGGCAGCTGAGCTTATTGGAGTGTTTATCTTTGGGTAGGAGATAAAGCTCTAAAGTGCTGGGAGCTCTGTCTCTTTGTCTTTCATCACACGATTGATGCCAAACTTTGTTTTGGGTATCTGGTGGTTTTCCTGCCCAAAGCTTGCTGCAGTAATTTTAGTTCATCTGTATGTTGTTTTTCAAACATTTAAAACAAATGTAATATTCAAGATGGCTGCACGGCAGAGTTGGGGAACACAAATCCTGTCTGTTGGTTATGGAAGTAGATGACTGATGTTTTTGTAAAGCAGTGTTGGTGTACCTTAAATACCAAATGCTCTCTAGATGTCTGGTTGTTGTTAGTTGTGTGCTTGTGGTCATATGTAGATTAAAATTATGAGAGTGTGTATTCATGAGAGTGTTTTCTATCTGTGTGTGCAATGACAGGTCAAGCAAATTGACTTATACAAGATGCTAAATTATATTCCTGGAGCAACATGCTAAAATTTTTCTTCAGTGAGGAATAAAGTGATAAAGAGGCATGGATTTCTTGAGGGCTTTGCTGTTAGCTCACAATGGTATTAGAACTTCTAAGACTTTGTAAGACCCAAAAATAAAGCAAACCACTTGGCAATGTTTTGCTTAAGGCTGTAGTACAGAAGGCTGAAATAAACTTTTGTAACTTTTTCAGATCATCTTGTAATGGAAAAACTGGAACTGACCATGACATTGTTATGGAAGGATCTAATGATTTGTTAATAGGCATCTCTACAGGAGAGTCAGAAACAAATTATCTGGGTTTTTTTGGGTGAGGTATGAATATCCTGGCTTTATGAAATTTAATCATTGTGGTTTTTTTCTTGCCTTTGCAGTGATACTTTGTCTTTTTAAAAAGTACAACAGTTCCTTCCTTTAGATTCTTGTGCCTTTCACTGTTGAACTGATGTACATCCAGATGTTACGTGTAATGACAATTTAGCAATTGTATTAATAAATCCTCTTACAGTGCTGAAGAAGTACATGCTCTGTTGTGTTAACAAAATCCTCTAATAAAAGAGTATTTGGTGACGAGTCTTGGAATAGGAGGGGTTCAGAACACTTGAAAATCAGGTCAAACTGCTTGACCAAATGTGGCAAAGAAGAATCCAGGGACACAGGATATATGTGTAGGTATTGGGGAAGGAGAATCTTTAATGTATGTATTATCAATTATTGACAGATATTTCCAGTCAGAGAGTTGCCTTTGCATAAATTGACATTTGCAGATTGTTTCAGCCAACATAAACTATGACTCAGGTAGTGATTGAGTAGCACATTCATGGTGTCTACACCAGGTCCTCAACACAGCTAGTGCCATTTACTCACTGCTGCCTGTGTGGTGTAGCTCACGCTAAACGGTTTCAGCACAGAAGATTTATACCTGCAAAATTTTTGAGGAGGTTATTTGGCTCAGATCTGACTTCAGTATACGATTTAGAAACATTTTTCCCCCCTTCTTTGGATTTGTAGTTCACAAGTTTTTGTAGCAGAAACATCAGAGTTGTTTGTGTGATTGCTGCAAGAGATACAAGGCATTGCACTCCTCCCGCTGCCCAGGCTGATGAGCTTATTTTAAACAAGGACTGTCTGGTTCCTATTATTTTTGCATGATTAATATTTGTTTTGTCAGAGTTTCAACAAGAAATATTTGTGCTTAAACATCTAAATTTAATGAAAAGGGGATCTGCTGTAAGACCTCGATTTTGCAAGCTTGGTAGGAGTAAGCTTCAAGTACCTAGTTTTCTAGACTTGCAAAATCTGATTCTTTGTCTTGCACTTTTGCAATTCTTGGACTTGTGGGTTTGTGTTGCTGCTGTTTCTCCTGTGGTAAAGAGTTGAAGTGTAGAAAGACTTCATACAGGCTGACTAGTATCTCTGATTTATTTTGAAGCCAAATCAAATTGGTGGATGTTTTAGGGAGTTGAGGGGGTTTTTTGTAAGTTGTATCAGTTCTGAGGTAGACAAGATGTTGTGAAGTGCTGAGTGCTTCTGGGGAACAGATTTTGGGCACATGGGATTTCTTTCCCATTAGTTTGTTTTAGGAAGCAAAAATAGGAATACATTTTCAGCATGGAGTTGGAAAACAAAAATAGAACTGCTGATTGTAGCTAGCAGATCAGAAGGACAAGAGCCTCCAAAGTATACAAGAAGGCACCCAGGTTTTGAACGCTCTTTTCTTTCTCTCTTTTGTATTTTAATAGAAACTGCTCCTGAAGGCTGAAGTACTCCCCCGTGCCGCTTTTCCTCGGTGAGCAGCTGACGTGCATGGATTCCCGGGCTGCGTTGCTTGCACAGAGCGACTGTCCCGCACACCCACCCGCCGCGCTGCGGCTCTCGGCCGGCTCTCCCGCCCAGCCGCAGCCTCGCTCTGCACAGGAGCTCCACCTGGAAGACCCAGCTGGGCAGCCTCTGTATGAGCTGCAGCCCCTGGGAGGGCCGGGTGCGCCGATGGTGAGTGTCTGAAACGGCAGGAGGGTGCTCACAGACAAGGCAGCTCTTTAGAACTGTTTTTACAGGGTGCTTGTTTGCTCTAACAGCAACTGATTCAGACTTCAGCAATAAAGTGAGAGTTTTCAGTGGTTCAGGTCATGCTCCAGTTGTCCTTCCTCAGGTAGGCATCACCTGTCTCCAGCCTTTACTAATTTCATTAACAACTTATGTCTTTTGTCATTATCAAGCCTGAATGTTATTGTGTGATGATCTCTCATACTTCTACTGCCATTTTCTCTGTATCCCCTGGATAAAGCTCTCTGCATGTTTTATGGAGGAGGGGATTGGAGCATTAACAGTAAACTAATCCATTATATCTACCTTTGTCTTCTCCACCTGCCCCACACCTTCCACTCCCCCCAGTTAATTTGCTTTAAATATTGCTTTGTAATTCTTACCATGTTACCACAAAAAAAAAGTGTTAACTGACCCAGAGGTTTTGTTTGGCATGTGTTGTACTGGCACTAAAGACAATTTACCCAATTAAAGTGTAATAATTCAGGAACAAGATTATCTATTATTCTAGGTTATGTTGGGAACACGTCTGCTTTTGCATAAAATACTGCCCATAGAGGTCACTTTCTTTGGACTAAAGGTCAACATTTTAAAAGTTGTGATTAATTCTGCTGGTCCATGTATGGGGTTACAGGGAATCCAAGGCTTTGAAAAGCTTTCAGGTTTTTAATGGCTTTAGTAATAGTGTTGTAGGTTTCAAAAAAGTATGTAGCTTGTTTTAGAATCCCATTTTTTTTTTCCTTTTTTCTCCTTCAATCAGTTAAAGAAAATGAGTTAAAAAGGGGAAAGTCATTCTAAGACATTGACAGTAAATAGGCAGTTTCCTTATTATGTGAAATCATTAGTTTACAGGCCCTAATTCAAACCACATAATTTCCTTTTCTGGTAATAAGCAAGCATATTTGGGCTGCATGATGATCAGCCATACAAACCAGTGCCATTCATGCTTTTGTGTGATTGCCTTGCAGATGATTGTTGCCAGCCAGTCAGAAAATGGACAGGTGCTGCATGTCATTCCTTCTGCCCAGACAGGAATGGCCCAAGTGATCATTCCTCAAGGTCAGCTTCTGGATGTGACCAGCACACAGGGTGAGTTTAACCTCTGGGACTGGAGGGTGCATGTTCCTGTGACTGAGATATCCTGCATGATATCCTACCTTGTTTGTAGGTGCTTCCTTAGTTATAAACCAAAAGTACCTACTCATCTTGTGCTGATGAATCTGGCACTCCATACATACATTTTCTGTTGGACAAAAGCCTTATGAAATAAAAGCTATTATGCTCACTTTAGATAAGAGATGAGGATCTTCAAATATCAAGCTCAAAGCTGCTTCTTGCCTTATTTCCCATTAATAAGAAAGTGCCAGCTGTACTATCAGCTTCAATTTTTCACTGTCTCCTTTGAGTGTAGTTATTTCAAGTAATGCAGATAGAGGATCAATTCTTCTTCTCAGTTCTTCTGGGCTGTTCTGGAGATTACTGGTGATTATGCATTTTTATTTTGTGAAGCCAGGAATGATGTACCTAGGTAGAAATTCAGCTTCCAGTGGAGAAAATGAGATGTAACTTTAATTTCATGCCACTTTTTTTTTATCCCTCAATGTATTAATTGTCACATTTTAAGTATATAGTGAGAGGTGCAATTAGAAGTGCAAAATTTAAGCTTTTTTTCTAGAAAAGGGAGATGCTAAAATCTGAAAGCATTGATTATTTATCTGCAGCCCTTGCTGGGTGGCAAAATGCTGTGTACTGGCTTTCATTGACAGAATAAGAGTGAGAATTAGGTGGCTGCATTTTGTTAAACTCTTCAATGTTTTTTCACTTTCTGTATAAAATTCTCAATATCTGAGTAATAGTTCAGTGCTTCTGTAGAATGAGAGCTCAAAGGGAGGATGAGAGTCCTCATGATCCCTGGATAGAAAAAAGACTTGAGTTTCAAGTCATGAGCTGGTCCTTTGTTGGACCAGTTTAATGACCTTGCTTTGAAAGGCTGTTCCTACCCTAATGCTTGTCCTCACCTGCTCCTGGTTACAGTGTAGTCCTGTGTGACTTTAAGCTGGCTATGAGCCTGTAGTTACAGAAGTATTGCTGCTACTTTTTGTAGGCAGTAAATTGCAATTCTGAACAATTTATTTTGCATTTTCATTTTTCATCCTACACGGGGCTCCCTTTTTGCAAACAGCTCAGTTTCACAGTATTTGAATACACAGCAGTGTATTCTACTGCAGTGCTACAGGGTTGGGTTTTTGGGGGGTTGTTTTGTGGTTTGGTGTTGTTTGGTGGTTTGTTTTTTTTTTTTTTCCTAAAAACTTATGGTGTGAAATATTTGGTAATTATTTGATCTTTAAAAGACAGTTCAGAAAACCCATCAGTGGTTTGCCATGGAAGTTAAAGGGGGAAGAGAATGGACTGTCAGGTGATGACCTTCACTTGCCTGCACATGGTGGCAGTGCTTGAAATGGCTTCAGAGTACGCTCTAGTGTCTGTGTAGAGGGACCAGTGCTCTGAGCTCTGAGCCAGTGGTGTTACTCTGAGGTGCACACTTAGGAATCTGTTGGCATGAGTTTTCTAGGGGAGTGATTTCTGTGCTGAGTTAATGGCTTATTGTGTTCTGTTGGGATGGGGGAGAGAAGCTTTTTAACTGAAGGGCAAAAATCCTGCATCTAAAGAGAGCTTCCTTTATGTTGAGCCTAAAGTATCAAATGTCTGCTTTCATGTGTTCCAGTATGTTTTTGCTTAACTGTACACACAGGATTCAAGCTAACACTGTTTTTTGGCCTATGGATTTCTCCCTGGTTATCAAGAAAAGCTAAAATATTTGTTCTAACAGGCTCCATTACAAGAGGACTGTTCTTTCTTCTTTAGGTATCATTTTCTAAGTACAAAGCAGTATAATCTTTTTTTTTTTCTTATTTTAAAAGGAGCCACTGTGTGATTTGCAGCTGAACAAGATACTTAAGCAATCCTGTATGGATTTGTGGAAATGTAAAGCAGATTAATTTACAAGTTCTTCTGATCTCTTGTTTTGTTGTGGAAGGCTTCATTAGCACTAGCATGATTACCAAAGTCCTTGACTACTGACACCCTTATCAACTGTCTTCACAGTGTGCATAGTTTTGAGTGTTGATTCACAACTGATACACTACTTCATCATCTAGAAACCTTATTTCATATGTTAAAATGTTTGCTTTTCCAACACACAAAATTTAATCATAGCATGTAATTTCCCCATTCTGAGTTCAGCTGTTAACCAGGAGGGTGTTTTATTTTTGCAAAGATGTTTCAGAAGAGAAGTGTGGTGATGGGAACTTGCAGACGGTGGCAGTGGCTGCTATAGCAGACAGTGCAAACAGCTACATCCTTCATCCACAGGCATCTCTCACTGCACCAAAAAAACCAGCCACCAGGTAGGTGAGGAGTTAAAAGGTTGAGCAATCACTCTGATCCACTGTTAGTACTGCCTTTTTTTCTTGCAGCTTGTTGTTGCAATGGTTATCACAAACCTACCCCAGAATGAAGGTTATGAACCCTTGGTACTAGTGAATGATGAGGAGCTAACTGTATTATACATAATGCACTCATCTGATATATCACTTGTAATTTAGACTGAATTGTTGTTTTCCTGGGTTTCTGTGTAGACTTTTACTACTTTTTCTTTTTCAGGGTAGTGGAAGATCACTTTCCCATCCCCCTTCAACCATTGCCTCCAAACACACCTGTCTGGGCACGTCGTCTCAGGAGCTGTGAGGTGGGCTGCAAAGAGTTCTGACCTGATGGTTTATCATCTAGATCTAAGATACTGATCTTGTTCCATGAAAGAAATCATGTTCATAGTTGTAGAAGTTGTGTTCAGGCTTCCTGGTATTATGAAATAGTAGTGGTACTAGCTGGCACTGTTAGCACATGTAAACACATAAAGAGCTTTCCTTCCTTTTCTGGGAATGCTGAATAACTGACCATCAACAGCTCCTGAAGCAAAAAATGTGCTTCTGAAGTCTTGATGGGATACAGTGCTGGGAAAGCCATTGTGTGCCACATTAGAGTTCACTATCAAACTACAGTGCAAGCTGTGCTGTCTTCTGCTGTGCAAACTGGGTTTTGTTGCCCTTAGTGAGCCATTAATTAAAGATTTAAGTTGCTTTGTGTCACCCAAGTCTGCAACTGTTTGCAATTTAGTTTGTGGTGTCCCTCATAAATCTAAATCCATGTGCCTTGCCTTGTGATAGCTTTTGACCATGTTTCTGTTTGCATATTGTTAGATGCCTGCAGAACTGTCCTGATGACTAGGACATACCAACAGCTAGAATGCACCATAAATGCCTTAAAGGGAAGGGAGGGTAGATGGGAAGATACCACACTCTTCCTAGTAAATGTTTATTTTACTTTATCTTAGTACTTTTTAGAGGAAAACTAAAGGAAAACTGATTAACTGCTACTTGAGGTTTTTCCTGTTGGCTTGGCCACTGTAACTGGATATTATAGCCACTGATAACTTGGGATATAGGGAATAGTGAAACTAATTACTTAAAATAGTCACTGGAGATGGTTTTCAGTAATACAAAATATGCAGCAGTTTACAAGTATTTGGCATTGGTTTTAATCTTTAGTATTCTACCATCAATGCACATAAGAAAATCAAGACAATCAGTTTCAGGGACCTACAAATTGAATTTCTTTCTATATCCAATTAGAAATAATTTAAAAATTCACTAAATATATTAATCCTCTTTGTCATATGTGTTATATCTCACAACCAGTACTGTCTACTATTATAGCCACTTAAACATTAAGAGGTCAGAAAAATTAATAACATGAATTCTTCTGTGGTGGAGATGCTGTTTTTACAGGATGAGTATTTAATTCCAATAGCTGGATAATTGTTGAAGTCCAGTAAGATGTATAATGCCCCTTACTGTGTTTTTAACACTAGGTGGCACATACTTTCCTGTCTTAACATCAATGTAGCTTCTCTAAATCGTTTATTATTGGTTTCATTTTATAGGAGGACTTGTGTTATGGTGTGCTTGGACTGTCTGAGTCTGTTACAAGAAATTTCACCTGCTATGTTTAAAATTCACAGCAGCAGCATTTCTAGAAGAGTTGTTTGTGAAGTGAAGAGATGCCAGCAGATGAAGCCGTGGCATAACCTGGGTACACACTGCCAGCTGTATAGCAGAGGGGTGTGGCCAGGTTGGAGCTGACAGGTGCCATGATTCCTCTGGTAGTTAGTCCTGCAGGCAAACACAGAGCAACAAAAGCTGCTATTGTCCAAAATAGCACTAAGCTCTGTGGTTAGTGTTGATTCTCTGACTGCCTTGATATATTCAGCTTACACTTGCTGTGCCTGGACAGTGTACTAATGCCTCTAGTATCCTGCTGCTGTTACTGCACTCAAGGAAACCTGCAGTTAGTGTAACCTTTTATGTACCCATGGTGAGATGAGGCCAGGAGAGAGAAAAGGAATTGCTCCTTTTTTGGCCTGAAGCTTGGCCAAAGACTTGGAAAGTATCCAGTTTTTTCACGGCAATTACATTGTTAATAAAAAGTAGATTAAAAAAAAAAAAAACAAAGACTATTTTCTATAACCTATTTAGTTTTCAGTGGTCTGATCAGAATGCTTTTCCAGCATGTATCCAGCATATTAAAATAGTGTAATTTAAAACTGCATTAATTAATCAACTGTACTAAGGTAAGTTCATTTGTTTGTGTGGAACAGGTGGTATTATTCTTCCTTTTTGTCCTACTTGATAAGGTCCTAAACAGGGACCCTGTGTGCTGTACAGTTTTCTTTTCCTCCTCTTCCCCCACCATTTTTGGGAAAATGACCTATCCTGCACAGAAATAAAGCCAGAGTAGGAGACAGTGCCTTAAGTGTTAGCACTGCTGTTCTGGCACAGCAACTTTATCAGTTTTCTCATCTCCCTAGAATAAGGTCCATGACCTATTTATAGGGACAGGTATAAGATATAGAAAGAAAAATGCTGATCAGGCATTCACTGTGAGGAGTGGTACTGCAATCCTTTTTGTGAAAGGGAGCATCCCTAGTGTCTCAGACTCATGCAGTCAGTTCATACTTAGCCCTCTGCTAAGCAGCACCATGCTGGCCCAGTTCATTCACAAGGTGTTCATTTGGTCTTTGCTCACTTTAGGTCTTGCTACCCACAAACATTTTGTTTTTCTTAGTTGCCTATGAGGCAGCTTTTCTGTTGTCACTAAAGTATTTGTGCGAGAATAATCTTGGAGGGACACTGTTGCTGCTTTTGTTGTCAGTATTGTTTAAACATCTGGCTGCTCTGTTGTTGGTGGCAAAATAGATCCATCAGATTTTAGTACTCGTTGATGTACCTTTGCCTCACAGGGAGGCCCTAAGACTGAGCTGACAAACTGCTCTGAGTGTTCCTTCCAGCTGCTTGGTCATCCTGATCCTGACATGGGTGTGAACAGAAGTGAGTGTGGCATTCCAAATTAGGATGGAAAGCTCCTCTGGGTCCCAGTGCTTTTCCTGCTTACTGACTGGCCCTTGTAAACCAGCACTGACCCAGCTGTGATGGCTCTGAGTGCCTGAACAGCTGTCATGGGGGGTGTTGCAAAGCCAGCAGGATTTGTGGGTGGTTGTTGTGGGTTTTTTTTGTTTTGTTTGCTTTTTGCTTTGAGTCAGGTTAGATGATTATTTTTTTTTTCTGGAGTTGCCCAGAGCAGCTGGGCATTACTGACCAGACCATTACTGGTCTGCCCATGGCAAGTCTGGTGCATTGTGTTTCTGTGTAATGTTGAGAATCAAAGTGCCTTGAAGGATTGGGATGAGTGTTATGTGAGATACTCAGTTCAAAGTTAGTCCACAAAGTGGGTGAGGCAGCTACTGGTGGTACAAGCAGATGTATTCTGCACCAGTTTACTGCAGCATGTGTGTTTTGAAGCAGATGCATAGATGATTTTTAGTGCTTCATAGATTTTCTGTGGGAGTTGAGTGAAAATGTTTGTCTAAGACATATTTGTGTAGGAGGTGACTGCAGCTGAAGTATGTGTTGGGATAAACAACAGCAGTGAAGCTGTCCTGTGGAAACAGAGTTGGGAGTAACTGTAATCTTCCCAGGATCACAAACTGGAAGGGACCCTGGAGATCTTAGAGTCCAACCCCCCCTGCCAGAGCAGAACCATGTAATATAATACAATCTAGCACAGGTTACACAGGTGGGTCTTAAAAATCTCCAGAGAAAGAGACTTCGCAACCTCTCTGGGGACCCTGTTCCAGTGCTCTATGAACCTTAAAGTAAATAAGTTCCTCCTCATGTTGAGGTGTGCTTAGTGTCTTGAAGGGCTGACAAACTCCTGACCTCAGTGGGGCTGCTCTGGTATTAAACACTTGGCAAATCAGTTTGTGAGGATACTAGTATGGGGGAAAAAAAACCTTGAAACGCCAAAAATCTGGCCCGTGTCCTCGCCTGCTAGAGACCCTGTCTCTTTTGTTTTCTTGTGTAATGTTCAGCAGTGAGCTGGGTGAATAATCCTGTTGTTTGACCTCCTTGCTGTGCAGAAAATAGGGGACTCGTACCGCGGGTTCTGCGCGAGCGAGGCGGAGCTGGAGAGCCTCCTGGTGCTGCACAAGCAGCAGACGCGGAGCGTCTGGGGGACCCGCCAGTCTCCCAGCCCGGCCCGGCCCGCCACGCGCCTCATGTGGAGATCCCAGTACGTCCCCTACGACGGCATCCCCTTTGTCAACGCAGGTAACCAGCCTCCCATGGCTGCTTTCCATTGAGAATGGTCTTCGTGGTGTTCTTTGGTGTTGATCAAGGCACAAACATGGAGAAAAGGGCAGCTTGAGCACCCCCATTGCACAACCTGAAGGAGTTTGTTTTCCTGAAACCATGGACTTATGCTTTATGGTGGTGATTTCTGTTCTTTAGGAATTAATTAGTTAATTATGATTTGATGGGGACTGTTTTGATGAGATTCTTGAGGTGAAGGTCCCATCTGCTCCATTAGGACATGGAAGTTCTCATAAGAGCTTGTTTGTATTCTTGCCTGTCTTGGAGATCCTTTCAAGAGTTTGTTCTACAGTAGCAAATAAACTATTTAAATGACACCCTTCAAAAAAAAAAAATTTTAAAAAAATTAAAATCCAAACTGAACAGCCACATACTTTTTTTTTTTTCAGACTTCACCAGTTAGTGATTACATAATTTAGCTCATGCACTGTATATATGAAATTACTAAGAGTTCATTTGGATATGTAATTAACAGATTTTTATTTTTACATAGAGATCATGAATGACTGGAATGTAGATTGTGTTGCTTGCTTTGTTTTATTATTCTGGAAGTAACTGAAAAAGTGCAATGTTAGCAGCAGTTTAAAGAGGCAGTCATAACCAGTGAGATATAAGAAAGCTAACAACAAAGTCAGAACAACTTATACTTTTTTTTTTTTACCCCCAAAGTGCCTATAAGACAGTTTAGTTTACTTACCCCATAGTAAGATATTCAGAGCAAAAACATACATAGTTTTTGTTTTGTTTTGTTTTTTCTTTAAAGTGTTGTAAACTAACAGAGACTCAGATTATTAAATTGTAATATTTTTCACTTTGCTCAGACCCCCAAATAGGCATTATGTCTATTTCTCATGTGTTGCTTTTCCTATTTGCATTGGTTTTCTTAAGCTTTATATTTTGTCACACTCTTGGGCAATAAATCATTGGGTATTTCACAGAACCACATTATGCTGCTGTGAAGATATTTTAAAATTATGTTCTAGCACTTGTGGTATAGACAAGTCCTCCTGCATACTGGAGTATATGAATTATAAATAAAAGATAACTAAACATGACATGGAGGAATTTGGAAGAAATTCCTTTCTTGACCACTTTAATGCAATGTCTGTTAGCCCTGTTGTTACAGATCTGACTGGTAGAAGTCCCCTTAGAGCTAAGCAGTATTTGTTTCAGCCTGCCTGGTTTTGTGTGGGTATGTCCCACTGTAACAGTGTTACTGAGCAGATAAGATAGGTCAGTCTTGCAAGTGAGAATTTATTGGACAGCATAGTATGAAGTATTGATTTAACACAGGAGGCTGGAAATAGCTGTTGACCTTTGATTTCAGCTGTGGATTTTTGCTGTACTTTGGGGATTCTGCTTCTCTTAAGTTTATTACCAACATTGTACTCCTTTGGTAACTTTCAAGGCTGCTCATCTTGTAAAGTATTGGTGTTCACCAGGCCAGAATTCTCTTTTGCCTTCCTATATGTTGCAGGAGTATTGTGAGGAATAGTAAGTTTGAGAACTGCTCTGACAATGCTCTGTGTTCCTTACATGCTGTGAGAGAAGCATTTGCGCTATATTTGAATGCTTGCTATGCTTGAGTGCTCTGCCCTCTGAAGAGGCAGAAATAACTGTTTCAGAACTTTCATATTGTCTGTATCTACTCTTTTACTGTTTTAGTGTAATAACTTAAGTGGTTGCTTGAAGAAATAGAGAACATTACTTTCTGTTCTCAGGAAGCAGAGCCATTGTAATGGAGTGCCAGTATGGGCCAAGGAGGAAAGGGTTCCAGCTCAAAAAAGCTGGTGAGCAGGAAGGCATCTCTGGCCAACGGTACAAAGCCACTTGTCCAGCAAGGTAAGAATTGTCTATAAAGCTGGAAGAGCTACTCAGCATCCTAAGAAAGCATTCTTGCTGTGAGTCACTGTTTGGGGGTGGTAGCTGGTTAAACTGAGCAAGGCTGAGGTTTGATAGGTTACCTGGATGAAAAAGTAGCAGTACATCAGGGTGTGAAATTCAAGGGGAAATCATTCTCTGCCTAGGCATTAGTTAGTTATTTTGGTGTCCTTTAGTGACCACTTTTGGTCCTAAAACTTTGTAATCTTATTTGCTGTTGGGGTTTCTTTTTGTGGTTGGTTTGGTTTTTTTTTCCTTTGGGCTTTTCATTGCACTCATGTCAGTCAGTTACCCTAATTTAGCAAATGTCCTATATACTGAAGGACTTACAATTCTTCCTATTCACTGGGGACCTTCTACTCACCCAATACTGGGGTTTTTTTCCCTTGTTCCTGAGCATTTTCCTGGGTGCTTGTTCAGATTTTACTGAGCTAAAAGTGTGTTTACCTGGACAGTTGCAGCTGGGTATACATGTGCTTAATTCAGAGGGGTAAAGTACAGCCTGTTCAGAAATGGTGTGTTTTTACTATGCTGAAGTACAGAGGGGTTTTGCTAAGCTGCAAAATCATTTTGAGTGGCTTCCAGATTGGAACAGAAGTGTGAGTGTCTGCATCCAGCTCTATTGATGTGTTCTTAATAATTCTACAGTTCTTTTAGAGGCTCCTCACCCTCTGCAACACTCTGAACTTTTTCCATAATAATAGTTGATACAAAGTAGGTGAGTTTTTTGCCCTTCCACCCTGAAGGCAAAGTGTACTGATGGCAATTTTTATTTATTTTTTTTATTCCTCTTGCTTGGAAGGATCTATATTAAAAAGGTTCAAAAGTTTCCAGAATACAGAGTTCCTACTGACCCTAAAATTGACAAGAAAATCATCAGAATGGAGCAGGAGAAAGCATTCAACATGCTGAAGAAGAACTTGATAGATGCTGACGGTGTCCTCAGGTGAAACTTCTACTTTTTTCTTTATATTGACAAGTGAAGCAAAAAAGAGCAAGAATTTGCTTGGTTTGCTTTAGTTTTTACTTAGTTGAGGCTTTATCTTTATCAAGGCTCTTTCCTGTCATAAAAAGTCCCACAATGTCAGTCAGACTTCTGTGGCTCTGGAGTATTAATTTGGTAAATGTTTTAAGCATCAAGCTGTGGAACTTCAGCAGATGTTTTCATTTAGGGTATAGATAGAAATGGTTGTATTATTTGGGGTGTGAGCTGGTTTATTTTTCAGTGAAAGGTGTGAGAGGGCCCTGAGCTCTGAAAGGCAGTATTCTCCAACCCAGGCTGTAAAAACTAAAGTCACTCTGACTAGGTTGTGATTGTCAGTGTTCCCCCAGAGACTCGTTTTTTTGCCTTTGCTTGTGCATTGTGCATAGAAACTCTTTCCTTCTTGCCAGGTGGTATGTACAGTTACCCACTCAGCAAGCCCACCAATATCATGAAATGGAAACTTCCTGCCTCCCTTCTTCACCCTCCCATTTTTCTGTGTCTTCTCCTGAGGAGGAGGAGGAGGTTGTTAGAGATGAGAACTGTACTCTGCCTTCCCGACTTCATCCTCAAGTGGCAGACAAGATCCGAGAGCTGGTGTCTCAGGGAATAGAGCAGGTCTATGCAGTGAGGAAGCAACTAAGGTACAGAACTGTCTGTCATGCTCTCACTCTGTAATGCTGTATCTACTTTTGCCTTTGACTAATTGGGTTGGCAGCTAAATTGCAGTGCTGATGCATTACAGAATAAATTTCCTGTGGGTCGTGAGAAGCTGGTTTTCCCAGCTTTTGTCTTCTCTTCTGATTTTGTTGTAGGCAGCCACTAAGAGCTGCTGTCCTCTTTAAAGTTAGTGGATAAATGGGGATTTTTGATTGCAAACTCTGTAGCAAATGCACAAAGAACTGGGTCAGAAGATCATCTAGCTTGTTCTTGTCATTGGTACAAGGGGAGGGAGAAGGTAACAGTGTCTATATCAGAGGGGAAATAGAACAATATATTTTAAATATGCATGTTTTAATGTCCTTCAACATGTGACAGAAAGTATGTGGAAAGAGAATTATTCAAGCCTGATGAAGTGCCAGAAAGACATAACCTGTCCTTCTTCCCCACTGTGAATGACATCAAGAACCACATCCATGAAGTGCAGAAGTCCCTGAGGAATGGTGAGATGGTGTGTGGCTCAGGAAGTATCCCAGCAACGGTATGCTGGCCTTTGATTTGTTTTGATTTTTAGAGTTAAACACTGGAAATCTTATTTTTAATTTTTACTACTTAGATGTATTTAATCCAAAATGCTCTGACTTAATATTTCCAGCAGCAGTATTTTCAGTGGAATCTCTGGCTGAGCAAGATTTGATTAAATATTAATAAAACCTTTTGATTTTATTTGGTATTTATCTCATCAGCATTAGATTGCTATTAGTTGATTGACACATTATGCAATACTAGCACTTCATGATGACTGCATGAACTGGAAGCTATGTGGTATAAAAAATTTGGCACGACAGATTTTATTCATGGCTTTGTCATTGGAGTTTTGGAGAAGTTGCTACTGCCTTTCCATATCTGAAAAGAAGTGTGGGATGAAGTGCATCTCGGGAGTGTTTTTGCACAATGTTGTGCTTGTGTAAATATCAGTAAGTGCCCTTTCATAGCAAGCAAAGTAAGCATGAAGTAGATACTTCAGAATGTTCAGTATCTTATGTGTACTGTTACTTGATTTTCTTCCACCTTAGTGAGTAATAAGTGATACACAGTGAGCTTAGTTTTCCCAGTTATGAGGCTGACTGCTAAGGAATTGCTGATTTAAATTAATCTTTGACAAACTGCACTGTTACATCCTGCTGTGTCATCAGTGATTTCCTCTCCCTGCACTACTCTTGATCCAGGCGAGTGATTGGTACTTGTTTGCCAAATGATTTGACTATTTTAGTCTGAACTGTCAGGAGCAGACATTAACCTTCCTGGTATAGTGCATGTTAAAAAATCTTCTACAGTTTTTTGGGGTTTGGTGGTTTTATTTTGGTAAACCAAGAGCTCCCAAAGTGCATATCTACAAGAAAATCATAAGGTGTTTTAGACATTGTTTTCCTATGAGTCTTGTATTGAGCCTGTATTAGACTTGCACCTTGCCTGAGGACTGAGATCTTTTCTTTCAGCTGCAGTGGACCACAGACAGTGGGAATGTTCTCACAGAAACTGTGACTGTTACGTTTGCCTCACCCCCTTCAGATGGTAGGACTGCATTAATAACTTACCTGTCTCCAAATATGATTTGTTTTATTAGTTATGTCCCAGAACTTCAGCTTTCTCCCAGAGAAGTTGCTGTGTTCTGTCACTCAACTTCAGAAAGATTCTTTTGGTGTTTCTATTTTGGAAAGAGTAAAGTACCAAATGGGGGCATATTTACATTTAAGAAATTAGATTATAACAGAACTAAACCCAGCTGTATTCTTGTGGAGAGCTCCACATCTCTGTTTTCTCTGAGGTGTAAGAATCACTGTAACTTTCAAACTTGTGTTCCCTTCTACATCTCTTATGAAGTATATTGACAAGTGAAAGTACCCAGGTTTGGACTTTTTTTGCTGGAAACTTAGATGATTTCCTGCTAGAAAGCTTTTTGTGATTGACCATTCTCTTTTTTTTTTTTTCTTTTTTTTTTTTCCCCTTCACCAAGCCTATCTACATGCCCAAGGCAAGCTCTTCCTTTACAGATGTAGCAGCAGCAAAACTGTGAAATAAGAAGCTAAGCAAAGGCTAGTTGTGTCTGGATAAACTTTATCCAGAATGTTCTGGGTGGCTCAAACAGGGAATGGAACAATTTCATTGTAGCAAATTCTGCAAGAAACTTCCAAGTAAACCTGAAGTTTTTACAAGTCTTCAGGAAATGAAGTCTTGAATTTTGAGGGTATGATGCAAGCTGTAGGCTGAAAGGCCTCCAGATAAATGTACTTTTGGTGTGATACTGCATAGAAATCATCCTAATTTCACAAAGGTGTTTGGAAAACTTAGAGGATTTCCTGTATAGATTTTTATTTTGGAAAACAACACTTTATTTTGATGCCTCTTACTGAGGTGTATGTAATGTCAAATTATTTGATGGCTGCTTTGATAGAAATGTTTCAGCTTTTATAACAAGAAATTTGAAGCACAGGGTAGGTTGCAATTTCTTTGATCTCCAAAATGGATTTATTGTTGCTTTTTTTTTATTATGATGAGGTACATACAGTCTACCTACAGTATTGTCTTATTCTCACACCCAGCCCTTTCTCTTTAGCAGCCAATTTCTTCTGTAAAGAGAACAGCATATATATATGTACATGTCTTTTATGTGTCTATACTGTGACTGAGGGGGTTTGTTCAGTTTGCAGTGGAGGCTTTTGAATGGGAAGAAGGGATTTGCCATAACTGGCTCCTTCCTCTCTGTGGCACTGTAGGGAGCTCAGCAGGAGAGTCTGTCATTACCAAAGCAGAATCCAGCCAGAGTGGGGAATCCTTGCTACCAGAAACAGTTCAGCTGTTGTCTTCCCTGTCATCACTTCAGCCCAAGATATTTGCACAACTACAGGTACAGTCAAGTTGTTTCAAGAATAGCAAACATTCTGTGCTGGGAAAGCTGAAGGTGAGCTGAAAGCTCTCTCTCTGCTAGTGATCTTGGGCACTGGCTAAGTAACATGGCCTTTAAAATAGCTGTCAACTCTTCAGTCTGACTTACATGTCACATTTAGCATGTGTGGTGCATGGGATCCCCGTGCCATCTTTTGATACTTTAAAGTTAGGGTCTCCTGTTCTTACAAGATGAAGGTGGTGGGCTTCTGCCTCAAACTAAGCACCAATTATTTTTCCACATGGTTCAGTCATTTCACAATGGAAATGCTGCAAAACTGAAGAGATGTAAGTCAGTCTTCTTTTTAAATCCTTCTCCAGTCTCTTAAGAAAATATGTTAAAATCCTAAAGTTGCTCCCCACTCAGATCTGTAAGCTTTCAGATGGAAAGAGTGAAGAGTGGGGACCAGGATATCATGCTAAAAGAGCATCTTCTAAAGCTTATGTCCCTTCAAAGCTGCTTCTTGTAGCCTTCTTCCCTAACTGCTTTGAAAATCTACCTTCCTACTTCCTGAACCCCAAAGAAACCCATGATCTCTTCCCTAGAAATACAGTCTGCAGTAAGATGCTGTTCTACTTGAGTTTTCATCTCTTTCTGAAGATAGCTTGGCTCCACTTTTTTTATTTCTAAATTTTTTTTAAGTATGCTTAGCTTTCAGTGCCCACATCTGTGGGAATGGGCAGTATGGGGAATGATTTGAAACTGAACATCACTCCAAAATTGCAGCATTATGGTCATAAATAGTCATCTAGATACTGCTGGATAATGTTGTCCTGATTGTTTTCTAATACAGCCTTAGTCTAGGATTACTTGGATTGACTGTTTGAAAGAAGTGATGGATGTATGGGAAATAAGAAACTATCCAGTTTCACCATTGCAAAATATGGACCATTAAATGCAAATTCCTCCTGCTGTGAATATTCTTGTGTTAGTTTTTCTGCCTTCTCTTTCACAGGGATTACAGCTGCAGCCAGCTTTTACCTCCACAAATGGACCAACAGCCCTGATAGCTGTAAATAACCATTCCTCTTCCATCCCTGGAAGACTGGATTCCATAGGGAGTGCAGTAACCAACCATTCCCTACTACTTAGTCAGAGACACAGTCTGCAATCAGACACTACCCTAACAGAGCATAGTGCTGCTGCCTCTTCTTTTGGGACTCTGCCTGGCTCTGATCAGAGTCTGGTCTCCATGGGTCAGTTGGTAGCAGTTGGAGAGGATTCCAGAAGCCAAGGAGGAGTTCATCAGATTCTCCTGGGAGATGCGCAGACCATTCCAGTTCGGCTTGTGGACACCAGCCATCCAGAACTTAGTAAGTTGCACTTGTCCCAGTAATATGTAAATACAGAAAATAGGATGGGTTTTGTTCTGTGTGTTTTTTTGTTTTGATGACTTTTTTTCCTTATACCATCCCATCAGATTTCTGAATTTTTAAAACAAACTTTTACTGGGATCCTGTAGTCATCAGTATGCTTTAGAAGATCCCTTGGGAGTTGTTTCAACTTCACAAATGCCTCATCTACTGTCTTGAGTTCCTGAAAATATTTTTCTTTTAAACACATACAGTTGTTGAGACTGAAGCATTGTCAGTGGAATTTGAACTTCAGCTTTTGAATGTTTTGTTTTTCAGCTGAAGAAAATACAGAGGATGTTACCTGCTTGCACCGAGTCAAACAAGAGCCAAGAGAAAAAGTGTTGTCTGTGGAGCCAGATAAAATCAGAGACTGTCATAATGCCTCACCTCTTTGAAACCTGCCTTTTTCACCTCTGGGAAGCCTGCAAGGAATTTTTTTTTCAAGTCAGAGAACTCTTAAATGTCTTGGAAGGGAGGGTGGGTACTCCCCAAGTAATGACATTCTTTCTACATCATGCTGTGACTCAGACTGAGCATATTTTACACAACTCTGACAGTCTTGATTTATGGCTGATGTGGCTCATTGACAGTTTCAGGTCATTCAGTTGCCCTGTGGAACACCACCTCTCTCTTCTAGTTCAAGTTGTAATTTGGATGCTGTCCAAATGGCCTGTTTTGGTCAACATTTCTGAAAGTCTTCCACAGTTTAGTTCCTTAGGTTTAGAATATGGATCCCAATGCTGGGTTTTCTTTTCTCCTTGAGACCCTCAGCTGTTACAGTGCTACAGAGACCATAGAACCTGTCATCCCCAAGGCCATGCAACAGCAAAGTGTCTCAGTTGAGTTTTGTGACAAAATGAAGGTTCAAGATGCTAATTTTCTGAGTGATGAAGGACATGGATGATTTAGAAAATGCTGCTTTGACCTGACGTAATGGTGCAAAGATCAAGGAGAGGAGAAAGGTGAGGTTGCCAAGTGAATGTCAGGTTGCATGATGAAGTGTGTGAATTGTAATGGTGAATGTTTTCATGTTTGATATCCCTGAACCTGTGTTTTGGCTTTATAACCAGGTTGATTGCTGCATGCAGCCCCTTGCAGTGGTACTGTATGAGCAGTTGGTCATAACTAAATTCACAGATCTTGTCTCATGGAGAATGATTAATGCTGCTATTTCAGCTTATCTGCCTTTTGCTTTATGCACCTATTTATCTGTGCTGACAGCATATGTTTTAACTTGCTGCTGTTTGTCATGTAGAGCTTATGAATACATTACTAACAAAGAGTGACCAAGAAAAAAAAACAAGTAATACAATACTTTTTGAAAACAAACTCATCTTTGTTGAAGGTGGCAGCTTCTAAGACTGGGATAATTAAAATAATTACCAGGAATCTTTAAAAATCCTATGATAGGGAAATACCTTTTAGTGATACTTAAACTAAAGCTATAATAAGGGACAAGCACTGAGTTGTGTAATCTGTGACAGACATGTTTCTTTAAGGAAAAAAATACACCTACAAATTAAACTGATGCCAACATAGACATCGAGTTAAACAATGACATTGTTTCACATGTTGTATTTTTAGAGAAACATTCAGAGCATTTTATATACAGCACTGTCAGCATTTTGGTTCCTACTAAGTGGTTGAGAGCTTGATCATAAAATTATTTTTTTTTCTGCATGCTGTACAAGAATGCAACCTGGGGACTTTCTCTTTTTTTCAGACTTAAAAAAATAAAAAAAAAAAACAACCCCAAATGAAAATAACAATAAAGAAACCAACCATGGAAAAGATTGCTTCATTTCTGTAGTGGAGAAACTGTTGACAATATTATGTGAACATAAAGATTAACATTTATAAGTTGTTACATTTATTAACATATATTTGTGAATGCCTTGAACATAAGCTAAAGAGTGGCCATTTAAATTAAAGTTCACTTTTCTTCTGAGTATTTAAAGCTAAACCTTTCCAAGTTCTCACATTGAAGTTGGATTCCTAATGCCTTTTTATACAGCATCTGTTAAGTAGGTGCTATATCTTAGTTTTACCTTAAAATACATTGACTTCTATGAGGTTAAGGTTGTTAATGATGTTCATTTAAAGCTACTGTTTATGGCTTATCTTAAATTAGAATTTTTCAACAGGATCATGCTCTTTATTTATGAGTCAGTGTTTTATTATGTAAGGGCATAGAGAGTCTACAGTTCTTTAGACTCACATATTTTGTTTCTGTATGAAGAAGAAAATTCTCATGGAGCTTCAACCCATGAGTGTAGAATCTTTTCTTTTACACATTACCAAGGAAAATAGATCTTTTCTTCCTAAATGAATTAACTTGCTGCTTTCCTCATCCCTCTGACTGCAGCTCTGTCTACTTCAAGTATGCTCAGTATGCACCCAGGTCTCCCTTCACACTTACTAGGGCTCCCACCTGAGCCCCATGCCCTCAGGCCCTCCCATTCTCAGTGTTTCACTGTTAAGTTGTTGGAGCAGCTGTTGAGTTCACTGCATAAGTTAATAATGGTGAGATAATAGTGAGAAAAACTCAGTGGTGTCACTTTTTCTTCCTGTCTTCCCAGGATCCTAAGTTGATAAGCTTCTTTTAATTACTTCAGTTTTTTTGCTTGCTTGTTTTGGGACTTACCATCCTTACCTGACTATCAGGCAGCCACATTTCACAGGACATTTGTTACATTCTCATAACTGAAAAGATTTAAGCAAACAAGGAGCCAAGGATCGTTTGTGCCAGCTAATAGGGCTTTGTATGAAGAAACTGGCCTCTTTCATGCCATTTGAGCTACTGATTCTGGCTGTGGCCTGTGGCTGTTGACTTGTCTGTCTGTTGGCAAACACTGCTGTATCATAGAAAGTGTTCATGAGTGTGTCATACAGCACCCCATTCAGTTCTAGTACAGAAGGGATTTTAAAAGTATTGGAAATTTCCTGAAGCCAAGTACTGAGCTTCGTTGTCCTAAGGGGTCTTCACTAGATTCAAAAATAGAAGCATTGAATCCTGTGGGAGTAATTCTCATTTGTAGCCTCTCAGAAACCTTGTGAAAGGCATGCATATAACAATGTCTTTATGGAAAATGTTAACTCTGTATGCTTCTTAGATATATGCATATGGGATTGTATGTATCTTAAAGGGAAAAAGAAAAGGGAGACATGAATGTAGTTGTTTGCACATAATTCATTACAGTTTTAATTGCACTTAACTATAGTGAAATGATGCAGATATTTTTGGGCACATGTAATCAGCTATTTATTTATAATGTGGATAATTGGAATTCAATTCTACTACCATCCTTAGCTCTCTGCAGTGCAGCTCAGCTGGTCATTTGGCTTGTACTGGGCTTCTGTTAATGACAGTCTGCCTGCTTAAACAAGGTGTGCTGTTCTAAGCAAATTAAATTTCTTGCTATTCCTGATCTTTTCTTTTTCTAATAGAGATTGATAAGGCTCATAGGAGGGTGAAAATCTGTTTGTAGGTATAGTGATTTCATGAGAGTTGATTTCTGAGTCCTCTGTATGATGGAACTAAAGAGCTAAAACTTATATACTATTAGATCTGCCATTTGGTCATTTTTCTAATATACTTGGATTTCTACAGCAGGACAGTGTCAATACAGCATAAAGTACCACTGAAGTACTGTTGAGATTTTAGCTCTCTCCTTTGTCTAGATGTTGACAGTGGCTCCAGAAAGATCAGATACTTGCTTCTGCTCTTTGTAAAATAGTCTTTGTCTCTAGATACTATTTAAAGTACAATTAGGCACAGCAATCAAAGGGCAGTAGAAGAGCCAGAAACAGAGCTGTGTATGTTGGCAGATGAGTAGGAGAGGGAGAAGTCCCAGTGTTCTTGCTCCAGACTAACATTCTCTGTGCTAGTCCTGAATGAACAGAGTGAGAAACAGTGATGACTTGTGTTTGTGTTCTGACATAGGCTGATCTTTCTGCTTGCCCACTCAAGAAGTTGTACAAGCCTACAAGAGACATGGGGATCATGAAGAAGGCCTGTGAGATCTTATGGGAGGACCTGCAGGATCAGAACAGAGGAGATCAAAGGTTGATGACATGGGTTCTATAAAGCCTACATTTTCCAGTGGAAGGAAGATGATTTTTGAATAGAGAATAAAATTAAATCTTCCTTTTCAGAAGTATTAGAATCACAGTATCTCACTGATCTGCTTGGCAAGGTGCCAAGTGTGTGGACAGATCTCAATGTTTTTATGAGTATGTACCAAAATGTTAATGAACACTTAGCCAGGCATTGCCATCTTTGCATGTCATACTGAAACCTCAGCCCAGCAGTGCCTCCTGAACTTTATGTTGTCTGTGTACATATTTTTAAAGGAAAACTTACACTGTAAAGAAACAGTGGAGAGCTTTTGTCTGAAATCCTTTCAGGTATATACTTTTTACAGAGTAAGCTTCAATTTAAAATGGATAATGTACTTCTGCAGAAATTCATTGAGAAAACATTAGTGTACTCTTCTATCCCTGTGATAATGTAAAGTTCAGCAACCAAAGCCTTTTCCAATTATTTTTTTTTTCTTTTTATTCAGTACAGGATGCATTCCAAACTGTCCATCAAAACCACCACGTTCAGAGCCTGAAAGGTTTGGCACTTCTCTTCCTCTGTAGGTGATCTTCCATCTATGCTGCAAATCACTATGTTCAGAGTCTTCAACAAAAAAGGAAGCCAATTATGGAATTAAACTTGTCCAGGGGAAGGGGGGGGGGGGGGTGGGTTGGGAAACAGAGATGACACCAGGATCCTTACCACCTCCCCCATCAGATTAGGGCACTTCCCTTTAATTTGCATAATCTAACCTGGTGATTTGACAGCATGTCAGTAACTATATCTGCAAACCATAGTTTGCCCATAAATATCTGCATCACATCTAGTCTAAATGTGACAAATTTTCTTTTTGCTTGAAATTTACATTGGTGTAGTGAAACCTATGATGGCATAAATGGTCAGGTTTCAAGAACTGACAGAGCCTTCACATTTGGATTTGATCTTAATCTGAGCTCCATTTCTTCCAGCTCCTAAGAAGAGCTGCATTTGTTTGATGCAAGCTGCTCATATTTATCTGCTCAAGGATGGCTTGTGGAACTCTACTTTCCAGCTTAAGGGAAGATGGAGATCTCCCTGTATGAAAACTTGATTGACAGTGTACATGACCCAAGTGAGTTGGGGACACCTAGAACACTCACCCTGAGGATACTGTAATTTAGGAGTGGGAGATGGTAAAGGGCTAAGCAACTGAAGAATAATATGGCAAAACTGGGCATTCTTGCTCTTCATGTAGTACCCTCCTCACATAGTTCCTTTTCTTAACCATCTCCACAGAAACACTGGTCAGCAGTGGGAGGAAAACAAATCTCAATTTCTCCCCACTCTCCAACTTGCAGTTTAACAGTGGCTTTGCAAATTAACCATATCTTTGACCTAAAAAATGTCTTTTAGGTCTAAGTGTGCAGTGCTTAATTCCTAAAGGACCATGTTAAAAATTCAGTTATGCTTTGTTGGGTCACTGTTCTTTTAGACGTAAATTTAACTTTTTTTTTCCCCACAGTTTTTTCTCTTAAAACTAACTGGGAGAAAGAACTGGAAATTAGTTATTTATGTTTCTTACAGATGACACTTCAGTTTGCTGAAGTGTGCAGGTGTTTCCTTCTTGGCTTCTACTTTTAGCTCTTAGTTCACTGTGTTGGATGTTTTCTCAGGATCACTTACCTCTGAGAGTACTCCAGATAACTGGCAAGAGACCAGAACTGAGAACAGAAGAGGAAGTGAAGTTTGTAAAAAGCTGCTTGCTGCAGATAGAAACCTCTCAAAGTTACAGCTCAAGATTACAGCTTCTTCTGGCTGAAGTGGTTCACTTTAAATGGTAAATGTTTTTCTTAATATATAGCTTTTTTTTTTTAATTGTGGATTTGGTGTTATTTGTGCTCTGAGTTCACATCTAATAAAAGCTAGAATGTTAATCATGTATATTTGCTTTTATCTTAAGTGCACTAGTTATCTTCTGAATGCAAACTGGTGTAACAACTCCATGTTCTTCACTGTTGAAAAAGCTGTTATCACATCTTAGGTGTTTTGTGTGTGGAAGGAGATGGAGAAAGTGGGAACCTTCTTGACCTTGCTTCTGCTGAGAATGGGTGATTTGTGGAAAGAGGGAAACTTTATTCATTTTAAGTCAATATCACAGTAATTGGGTGGGTGCACAGGTTTTTCATGTCAGGTTCTAGTGTATGTCTAGCTTTGGACATACACAAGCCATAAAATTACCTGTCCCTTGCCTCCCTGTATTTTTTTTGTCTCCTACAGCTGTACTTGTTCATACTCAGCAATTTAAGGGAGTGGGGGAATTGTTTGAACACATTCTCATCTGTCCCTCTTCTGCATTTCTCACTTTGCCTTTTTATTCCATCCAGAGCAGCACAGAAACAAAAATGTCTCTTTTTAAAAACTGCTCTATCATCCTTGGTTTCCCACATCTGGGAATGAATTTCCTCTCTGCTTTATTGTGAAGGTTCATTTGCATTACTGAAATGTAAGATGCTGTTATATTTCACTTGAGGAAGGGGAGATACTGAGGTGAGCTCCACTGCCCCTGTCAATCCAGGAGTTCTTGCAGGAAACACCCACCACAGGTTCTGCTCTTGCACCCTTCTCCACACAGGCCAGTGCAACTGCAGAGCAGTGCTTTGCCCTACATGTTACTAGAGAGAAAATTATTAGTAGAAATAATTGTTCTCCCCCACCTTACATTGTTTTGAATCAGTCTGTGGATCTGGCCCATTGTGCACCCCACAAATGACTCTTTGGGCACAGTTTGAAGGGGAGCACAGGAGAAGGTCAAGAAGTTCTTCATCACCAGCTTTTAGGTTGTGCTTCTGTATTGGGTGCAGGTACCCAGGTGTGAGTGACCCCATGAAAGACACAACTGGTTCCAGCCACCTCTGCAGGGGACCCACCACAGGACACCACTGAGCTTAAGGAAGGGTGAAATGCTGCACAGCAGAAAGGAGGGAGGAAGAAAGTGAAAGAAACAGTCCTCTGAACACCGAGGTCAGAGGAGGAGAGGGAGGAATTGCTTCAGGTGCTGGAGCAGGCATTTCTCTGTGGCTCACAGCTGACCACATGCCAGAGGGGGTGGAGATTTCCTGAAAGAATGGCAGTCTGTGGAGAGGAGCCACTCAGGAGCAGGCTTTTGCTGAAGGACTGCAGGCTGTGGAGAGCCCACTCAGGAGCTGGCTTTTGCTGAAGGGCTGAAGCCCCTGAAAAGGACTCATGGTGGAGCTGGGGAAAAATGTGAGGAGGATGGAGCAAAATAAAGGATCTGTTACTGACTGCAACTGCCTGTTCCCACATACCCTGTGCTGCTGTGGGCAAGAGGCAGGGAGAGGAGTTGTGGGTTGAAGGTATGAAGTTGAACCTGGGGAAAGAGGGGAGCATGAGGGGAAGATGCCGTTTTAATATGTGTTTGTTTCTCTACTTTAACTGGCAATAAATTAATTTTCCTCACATCAAATGAAGTTGCAGTTTATATCTGGATTCAAGTCACAGTGGAAAATGCTGCTTTCTCTTTCATCAATGTATCATCAGTGTAAGTCATTCTTGCCTTCAGATTTTTAAGTAGGATACAAAATGGATCAAATGATAATGAAGTAGTCATTCTGTGTAGAAAAGAGTGCCACTTGTTTTAGTCAAGTTACATTTTTTGGCTGTATTCTAGTTAGGCCTTTTAAGTTTTGCTTATTCACTTTTTCACTAGAGCAAATCTCAGCTGCAGAGTCAACTCAGGAACAGGTCTAATCTACTTCTGCTGGAGAAGAATTTCAGCCATATTTTTACAGGTATGAGCATGGGAGAATCACTCTGATGAAGAAGCTCTGCAACAGCAGATTCTACTTTATACACTTTGGTAGCATTTTCCTTACAGATCTGAAGGATGCAGTGACATCACAGTGTTATATCTGTCCATGCTCCAGAAGGGGGCAAAGTTTGGTGCAAGTGGCATTTTTGGTGGAAGTACTGTTAATCTTGGGAAAAGAAAGAAGAGATTTATACTCCTGTGAGATTTATACTCCTGTGCTTTTTAGAGATTATTTTCCTGAATGAGAGGAGAACTTCTTTTAGAAGGTAAGTTCTGTGTGTGGGTTCTTACACCACCTACAATAAATATCTGGCACTGGATACTAAAGGAGTCTGAACAGGGTACTAGGTGACATGATACATGTCATGATTTCTAGTATGGGTACTATTTGGAATATAAAATTGATGGATAGTTTGCTAGCATTAGCTAAATTAATCTTTAATGACATCCTTTTTCCAAGTCTCATGAATGTGGTGATTTATTAGTTGTCTGTATGGAGGACACAAAGCTGTTTGTGGTGGATAAAGAAGATTTCTTTGATAATAAATCAGTCGAGCTTCAGAAAGGATTGCACCATACATACATACAATAAGTAAACAGTAAAACATTAATCAGAAGAGTGATACCATTAGAAGACATGACTTGCTGAAGTTACAATTTATTCCATAAACTTTCCTGACTATATCAGAAACTTCTCTGGAAGTTCTACAAAATGGAAAGCAATTCTGCATTTTGCAGCTCTCAGAAACAGCCAAGTTTGCTTAGCCACCAGCAGCTCTGCAAGAATACATGATTACATACATGTAGCATGATAATACATGATAAAAAATCTTGCACTGAAGTACTCCATAAATTTGTGAACTTGGAACCTGGATCAGGCAAAGTGAATTTGGCATCTTTAAAAAAAAAAAACAAAAACAGAGCAACCAACCAACAACAACAACAAAAAAAACTAAAAACAAAAGCCCCAAGCAAACTCCCCTGTAACCACACTAAGCATCTTCAGGAGCTGTGTCTTAGGTTTAGCAGGTGCAGCTGTAAGAAGATTAGAGTTTTCATAGTGAAACATGTTTTTATTCAGCCAGTTCAATCTATTAAAAAAGTGTCTCCATTCCTTTGATTTCAGATTTGGGAACTTATTTTCAGCATTGTCTCAGAGATACTAGTGAGCTTAGTTTATAACTGCAAAGTGGGAAAGTTTCACTGTGGACAGGTGGTAACAAAAGATAACCATAAAGTCAGGCAGCTTCATTACCATTAGTAAGGTAAGATCTTTCAGATGTTAACCACAGGGTGATACTTTGGTATGCTGACATTTATTCTGATCTTGCAAACAGAAACAGTGATTGAGGCATTGCAGAAAGAACAGGGAAATAAAGCACTTTGTAAAGCATCCATCTGTGGTGGATTTGATTTCTTGTTGGCTTTGTCATGCCTTTTTAAAGTGTTTAGCTCCTTTGTGTACCCTGTAGGATCTGTTTTATCCAACCTCTTCTGTAGAATAAATTAATAATTAACACATAGAGCATAATACACAAGTTCTTCGTGGTAAGATGCATGATTTTACAAAGCAAAACATTGTATAATTTTCTACAGAAAGGGTTTAAATGTTTGAACACTATTGGCAAGTATCAGAAGATGTTTGGGAGAAATGTCACATTTTACATTCACTTTATCTGTGGTTTGCTTTTGGAATCGATTAGTTGACATTTGGGAGAAATTATTAGCAGTGACATGACTTTTCAGATGAGCTATATTCCTGACTGCAGCAGAAATGGCATCAGGTAGGGGAACTGGAACCTTATTTCATTTTGAGTGGCCAGGATTTCTGAGGAGGCCCTGGAGCTGCCTCTGCACTCATAGAAATGTTGCCTGTTGGGCATGTTGACCTTTTTGTTGTAAAGATCAGTAAGGTTTCCAGAAAGGCTTGACTGGCTTCATACACAGATGCAGTGTGCTGTGGAGCAGTGATGCTTCCTGCTTTGCTGGAGATGCATAAAACACTTGGTGTTCATTATCTTCTGGTTTGCTGCTGACTTACCAGAGAGGTGATACAAAGGAGAGAGTGCACAATAAATGTTGTGTTCAAGCCCAGAAACGGAGGCAACAGCTGGCATATAACAATTGGAAAAATAAATGTGTGTTTAAATTTGTAGTTCCCCCTGTTTTGCATTAGAAAGAAGATAAAGGGAAAAAATACTTCACTGTTGCTGCTTATGCCTGTGATCCCCTCGGGACTGCTGCTGTGAACTGGGCATACATACTGTTCTTTTCTCAGGGGGCATTTATGTTTTGTTGTGAAAAAGAAGTGTCTGTCCTCCACCATTTTCACCTGTGTTTTCCTCTGTGAAATACACCTTTCAGATGAAATATTGAGAGTCTTCTTCAGATTACAATATTCTTTTATGTTTGTATATCCATTGAATACAATCAGGAATAAAACTGAACAAAAATCTTGTTCCTCTTTCAGTTCAGGTAAGTTGTGTTATGCAATTGCTGTGACAAAGGACACTGATTGATTACAGCTGCAAGAAATGCTGTAATCTTTGTAAAATTTACATTTCCAGGTATTTGGGAGGTTGATGCTCTTGAAATGTGGTAACTGGAACCTCAGCACTGTGTTCTGAATGTTGCCAAGATAAGCTGATGCAAGTTTTTTATGAAACATGGAGTTGACATGTCTCACAAGGTCTTGTTTAGTCTCAAGTTATTTGGCCTGGCCTGGCCTGGTTCTTCACCTCAGCTAGTTTCCCTACACTTCACCCTTAGTGTCTTTTCCCCCTGCTCTGGCACTTGTCTCCTCTTGCACTCTTCCTGGTGAACACTATTGTTTGTTGTCTAAGAATATGCACAATAGATTTGCCTTGTATGTGGGTCACTGGGACTCTGTGACCACAATACAAGTGCATGAAGATAAGGTATCTCAGTCTATATGAAGGCAGAAGCAGAAGTTTCAGTACTTTCAGTGCTTATTCTGCAACTTGCAGCACAGAAGAAAGTCTGAAGCCCTCCCAGTAAGATTGGACCAGTTTGGGTTTAGTAGAGACAGACTCTTCTTGCACAGTCTCTTCAAAACGTTGTAGTAAGGTTAATAGGTGCTTGATCTTTCTGCAGTATCAGTAGCATAAGGAATCCTCTTTTGATTATGGACATGTGATATATGTCAAGAACAAGACTTGTACTTATTAAAGACAGGACAGCAGACTCTGGTGCAGAGGAGTCACTAGGGAGTATCCCAAATAACTGAAATCTGCAATGCCTGCCTGGATTAGAGAGTTACAGCTTTCTCCTGGGTAGGGGATGATGAATGCTCTAAGCTACTGAGCACTGGTGTAAAGGTTGATGTTGCTTTTACATATTTTATTTTGCAGTTTTGGCAAAAAATCTTTATGGTCAGCATCATCATTTTACCAGCTTATGGTGTTCTCCTGTGAAAGCTGAGGGCCAGGATGGACTTAAGCAACTTGTACCTATGTTTCATGGATATGGATGTAAAAGAAGATCCTGCTTTATCCTGTTCATAGGTGTGTTTGCCTTATAATTCTTCAAGTGCCAGTGCTTAGCTATGTGCACACAACTAATTTAAGGACTATTTGGGGGGGGGGTGTGGGTGTGAGAGAAAGTGAGGAAAAGAAGCAGAATTTCCTGATCTTACTGGTATTTCCTTAATTTGGTCTCTATTCCTTTAGGATGACAAAAGTACCAACTGCATTAATCCTTTTCGATACTAGAGGGAGCTCGTGGCTTGAGCAGTCAAGAGTGAAACATATCTTGGACATCCCATGATGAAACACAGATGGGAAGTAAAGTGGCATTGATGACTGTAATGCACCTTTTTCCATCAGTGGCAAAACTAGAAGGGCTAAATTTATCTGCTTAGGAAATTACACATGGCTTTCAGAAACACTCAGATAATGAGATGCTGTAGCTGCAGTTTCTTCTAGATCTGAGCACCTGTCTGTCATGGCTGGATTTATCTTCACAGCTTACTCTGAGGAAATAAGCCCTCTCATATTCCCATTAATACTTGGGGGACTAACATAGGGAGCACTCATGGTAGTGAAGCTTTTGGACTATACCTGCCAAAGCCACTTGAGTCAGACATCAGTCTTGTATGTAAGCAGGAAAGCACCACGTAAGTGTTCTTGAGAAGTCCAAATGGGCTGCATTTCTGTGCTCAGCCAGTTCCTTGAAGCACAAATGCAGGCTTGTCTCAATACTTTAATACCCACCCTAGCAAGACTTCAGCTGGGAAGAGGCTGCTGGGTGGACAAAGCTGGGACACGTTTCTTTAGCCCCTCTGTGTTATGCTCTCTCTCCAGCCCTGTCTCAGAGGCCAGAGGGTGGAGCTGTGAGTGCCCCTTGTCTCCAGGTAGGGAGGTGCTGGCAGCAGGCACCTCCCAGTCATTACCATGAGATAACATTTGGCAAACAACTGTTCAGTGGGTTTGAGGCAGTGAAAGCCAAATACTCTGAGACATTGAAGGCTGTGTTAGCCTGGTGGACCAGAGGCATCCCAGAAGCACCTCAGCAAGATGAACAGCCTGCAGTAGTCTGGAAAGAAGGCTGTTTCTCTCTGGCCAGAAGAAAGGAGCAACTCTACCAGGTGTCAGCAGAGTGCACTAGCCAGAACAGAAGATTGGGAAAGGAAGCTGGAAGGATTTTTACCCTGAAAGATCCTTACCGTGGGAAGTGTGGCAAGAGCTTAAGCAGCATGACAGTGTTGCTGTGGGCAGGATTTCAATGATCAGAGTCAGGAGAGAGCCTGCACATTCAAACAGATGTTTGTAAATGCACTATGTGCATATGCACTAAAGTATTCCAAGGGGAATTTTCCAAAGCACCCAGGAGGAGACTTGAGAGCAGGAGGTAATATCCTGAAACGTGTTGGCTGACTCTTTTGCCACCTCCCTGTTGTTCTGCACTATGGTTCTGTTCCTGTAAGTAAGGGCAGTAGAGAGCAGATCAACCACCAGAAGCCAGGGGCTTTGGAGGCTGAAATACAGCCACACTTGGTAGCTTAAATATCTTGGTTAAGATAACTTTGCATAATCAGAGCAAATTTAATTGATATTACAACCATTTAATTACTTAGAGTTCTTGACGTGTGGACTTCTAATCCTAGCGCGTGCTGCCTCTCTCCTGTTTAATTATATTTCAACAAATCCTTATTCCTTTAAAAGCAGCTCAGCTGTCACCGTGATGCTCAGCGAGGTAACTGAAAGCATCAAGAGTAAGCGGATAGTCTTACTCCTTCAACGCCGGGGGCAAAGTGAAAGGAACTGTTCTGCCGAGCGCTGGCGTGTGCAGGGGCGGATCAGCCCGGGAGAGGGCAGCGATGCCCAGGCGCACACTCCGGCAGGCGTTGCTGGCTGCGTGAGCAGGCTGGGAACAGCCGGCTCCTCCACCTACAGCTGGACTCCTTCTAACTTTATCCTAAATGCGAAGCGCTTCATGCGAGGTAAACAAATGCGATAGCACTGGGTGGAAGTGCGAGGCTTCTCTGACCCTTTCCAGTTCAAGAAGTGTTCTGTCATTTCTCTCTTTACTCCCACATTGGCAAGGAGGGAGCAGCATTGTCCTGAGGGCCTTTCAGGTGCTGTCAGACCAGCATCAACACAACCGGGGTTCTGTAGCCTGCTCTTCACCGTAACAGCTGTGGTGAGCAGAGTACAACGCTCTCACATGCAAGTCACAGTAGGGGGATTTCAGTGGAGTGTTGCAGCCAGAAACATGCTCTCCTGCTGGAATAGATACTGTTCAGGGAGCTATAGAAGGGGCTTCTGCAAAGGGCTGAAGATGGGAAGACATTACAGCATGCTGTTGTCTTCATAGATAGCTGAAGTTTTACTGATGATTGCTATGATGAAAGCTCAGGCTAGTTTGTGGAATGGAAGGTACTAGGATATACCTGGGTGCAGAGGGCTGAAGTTTTTGTCCTCGGTGTCTTATAACACAATTGCATAAAGCTGGATTGCTTGGGCTTCACTCTCAAAGGATGCAGTAAGTACTGAAAGATGCTGTTACTTGCTCTCTTCTACATGCTGCTCTAGAGAATGCTCTGGCTAAGTCCTTTAGCACCTAAGTGGTTTATCTTTGTGAACACCGATGGCATCATTTTTATTTAGCTGTATTCCCTGTAAACTGTCAGCTTTTTTTTATTCCCTTCTTTTTATTTGTGCCCTAATCATAGAAGTTGAAATGAAAAAGGCTGAAGCTGTTGTAGCCCATACTACTCAGGATTTACAAAATGGTTGATTGTTTTCTTGGATGTACTCTGACCATGAGTACAATGATGGATACATGCAGTAAAGAAGATTTTATCTCTCAGGACAGTATTTTATAGGAGTTGCAAGCTATGGGGAAAGTCTACCTGCAGGTCACATTTATGCTCTTACTTCTCATACCATTAAGAAGAGGAGCTTCAGGGCTGCAATCACTTGTATCTCACTGTAACTGATCCTGAATGGCTACACCAACCATAGATCCCACGAATGCTGCAGCAACACAATCTTGGTGCTTTCCCCCCCTGTGGTACTTGCTAATTAAATTCACATTAAGTTGAAGAGTCACTGGAGGTCCAGCTCTAACTTCTGTTCTGAGGAGAACAAGAGCAGGTTTCCAGCCTAGCAGCAACGGGGAGCCATAGCCAGTTGTGAGAGGTGTTCTAGAGTCAGCAGATTAGTTTTCTAAAAGCTCTGACATTTCAGACTTCTAGATAAGATCAGTTTCAGGTCTGTCTATCCAAACCTTTCCCAGGGAGCTGGGGCTGGAAGTCATTGCTATATAACATCTATCCACTGACCTCTCCAGCTTCAGTATTGCCTTCCTACAGCAAGGAGCTCACATAATCATAGCTCTACAGAGTTGTGCTTTGTGAGGGATCCCTGAACTGGCTGAAGGCTCCACACCATTGTGCTGCTATGCAGGCGGGCTGGCCTAGGCTGTGGGTTCAGGATGGCTGTTAGCACAGGGCCACAGGTAGGTAAGTTAAGTAGTGCTGCTCAGCACTGAGGTTTCAGGATTACTCTCAGTCCCAAATGTGGTTAGACTGGTGCCAGTCAGATGATCTCTTCACTGAGCTGCCTTTCATCATGTAGCTATTCCTCTCATCTGCTGTATTGAAGGCTTCATAGGAAGCGAGCAGTGTCCTGAGACCAGAATCAGATCAATGCCTTTGACTGGAAAGCTGGAGGAAACGTGGACTGCACCAAAACAGGCCACAAAATGCCAAGAAATCAGGGCAGGACCAGATCAGGGCAGTCAGGGAGTGTTCATAGTCAGGAAGAGTAGAGCAAAGGGATTTCAGGACAGTACTGAACGTTCAGCTGCACCCTTAAGACTACCTATATTCCCATAATATGAGGAGGCTGAACATAGTGCACTGGTGATCTCAGTCCTTGGGTTGTTTGGATACAGAAGTCCCATTAGACTGGACAGGAAATGAGTTTGTGAACAACTTAATTTCTCAGTCCATATCAGTATAGAGTTTGTGTCCTCACAGCAGCATTCCCCTTTCTGAGCCATAGAGATGTCTGTGTGGGACAGCAGCAGCTTGCCTGAACTCACACAAAAAGCCCATGGCATGCCTAAGGAGTAAAGGCAGAAAGTCACCACCCTAATCTGGCTTCCCTGCCTTTAATCCTTTCCAAATGGGGCTGCATGAACAGGCAGATGTCACACAGTTGCTGCTGCCACCCCCTTCTTGTGTCTACCTGGCTGTTAAGTGGGTGAGCACTTCTGCCCTGTACCTCTCATGTTGGCCAGGAGAATGTCCAGCAGGAATGAGGAGCAGAGGGCAAGTGCAGCAAGTGCCAGCTGAGGGCATCAGAGGGAAAGGTTTTTGCTAAGCTGGCAAAGCAGGAGCTGTTTTGTAGCAAAAGAAGAGCTGAAAGGATACGAAGACAAAGCAGGGAAGTTACACTGAATTAAACTGGGATGTGCTTGCAGAGATTAATAGCAGCTTCCTCATCCATATTTCAGTGTGTCTTCTGCTTGCAGTAGTTTGCAAATGTACAGAAATGATTTTCTGGCAAGGCATCTTTTACTTCTCCTTACTCCTGTTCATTTAAACCTGTGTTTCATGGCAAGAATAATTGAAAAATTACTCAAATCTACATTTCAGAGCACAAACCAAAACGGCGAATGCAGACCTCATGATTGCTTTAGTGGGATTCAGATCAGATCCTGGTTAGATAGCTTAGCCAGGATGACAGCAGAGGAATGAAGCAGAGCAACTTGGAAGGAATCCACTTACGCTGGTTGCTAGCCTCAAATGCTATTACAATTAATTTTTTTAAAATCCCTATCCTATGTTAGTTCCTTACTAAACTATATGTGTTAAAGAGCAAATATAAATAGAACTGGCTTGACAAGGTCCAGTGCAGTCATTCCCTGCAGGAACTGTACCTGAAGGAGAAGAAATTGGACAAAGACTTCCTGAGGTGATGGCTGAGAGTGTTCCAAGACCTTCCTTGTTGTGTTCCCACCTCTTTCATACTCAGTGCCTCACCTTCAACTATTCTGGCTGCAGTTCCAAGTAACAGGTCCACCAGCCTCTCATTGCCCATCCTGTCTCTGTCGTTGCTGTGAGTTCTCTCTTTTACTACAGGGCCATCTCAGGCTGCCATGCACAAGCTGCTCACTGAGTTTTCCTTCATACAGGGGCTCAAAACTCCCCTTTCTCATGACAAATTTATTTACCTGCCTTGGCCATCCTTTCTTTCCCATGCTGCAAGTGCATTTTCTATGGTACCCATATCTTCTAAGCCATAAACAAGCTGCCTTTTTTTTTTCCCCTCACCTCTCCATTAATTTCCCCTTGCTTTGGGTATCAACAAGATCTCAGTTCTCTCTTCAGAGTTGCTATTAGTTTTTTGTTGAGATATGATCTTTGTAACAAAGCTGACCATATTATCTGCTAGTGGCAAAGAAGGATGATACTTAAAGGAACCTATAAAGGAAACCCTGCACCAGAGGCCAGGGCATCTGCTTCTAGTAACCAATTGCTTTATGTGTTGGTGTATGAACTCCTTCAATTAGATTGCAAAATCCATAGGCAAAGGCAATTCCTCTCTATGTTTAATGATTTTCTTCTAGAAGAATAATTAAAAAAAAAAAAAAAAAAAGCAGAAACTGTGATTAACAGGAAGAATAAAACACTCAAAATGGGACTGATTTTCTGTTTCAGAAGTGTGATCTTCCAGCCATTTCAGAAGAGGGAGAAGGAATACTACTGCTCTCAGAACACTGCAGCAAGACTCTGGAGAAAGAACTATATCTAATTCCTAGTTCTGCCATGGCAAGACTGGTTTCAGGTATTATTTAATTTCCCTGTGGCTTAGCTCTCTATGTATAAAGGGTGATTGCTCTCTTTTTGACTTGCAGGGTTGTTCTGAGATATTTTGATCCTATAGAGATGAGTCAGAGGAGCACCTGTGAAAAGTGTCTTTTGTTACAAGAGATGCAGTTACTGCTGAAATGCTGAAAAGGCCAAAATAATGAAAACTTCAAAACTACCAAACCCTTAGGAAACAAGGGTGAAATCCAGGGTGGAGTCTGTCTCTTCAGAGTCTTGTATCTTAAGCAGTGAGGAGTTTCCACATATCTTTCTTCCTCTGCTCGTGATAAACCTTTAGCACCAGGATATTTGTCTAAGTGGAGAGGACTGGGTGGATGCCTGTACAGATAAGTTTGTTGTTCCATACCTCAGCTGAATAATACCATTTATTGTAACAGAAGAGGCAGCAGTGACATCAGGTGGCTCACTGATGGAGTTCCTGAGACTGCAGGTACACGGGTGTGCAGGTGCACAGGTGTGCAGGCACTACTTTGTGTGCAGGCCATGGGCTGGCTGGCTGGTACAATCATCTGTTAGGGGGGTGTCGTTTGAAGGTGAGGTAGAATAGCACAGTGTCTAGGGCTTGGCTTCAGTAAAAGACCTGCCCAAACTTGGGGGAATAAGTTCCTTTTATTGTTCTTTAGTTTTCCTATTGGCTGAAAATGTTCAATTTATGTTTAGTTAGTCTATCAGTTCTCAGTCTTGCATCCACAATGCCTTGCAAACTGTATTTGAAAAAAACTATATTGTTTGTTGTTCATATATGTGGGTGTCATTACAACTCACTGTTTGAATGCTGTTTTCTGTAGAGATTACCTGAGACCTCTTGTCCACATGACATTGTTTAAGTGACCAATATGCATCTGACCCTGTAATATTGCAAGCTGCCTCAGAAGTTAGCTCCTTACAACCAGTATTTGAAGATGGGGATAGTCTAGGAACAGTCACAAAGCTGACTTTCTTCTGGTCCTGAAAGCAGCTCTGAAGGATCATGGAATGGAGGTAGAAGCTTTTAATTTTTTTTGCCTCAGTCCATTTCTCCTTCACCAGAAAAGTGCCCATAGGCAGAAGCTAGGAGATAGTTGCCTGTTCTAGATCTCAGCCTGCCTTCTCCAGCGGTATGGTGAGGCAGCTCCAGTCCTGCCTTCCCAGCAGCATCTCCCAGTCACAGCTGCTGGATAATGGACAGCAGCCCCAGGTTTTGCTGAGAGAACTTAATCTGCACTGTCGTCCGTCATTACTGCCACTCAGTGCCGTCATGTCCAGCCATGAAGGGTCACAAGATGACATGAGAGAGGTCGGGCGGGGGGTGTATAAAAGAGCCTGGCAAGCACCGGGAAATACGGAAAGGCTAAAAAGAGAACAGTTCCCCAAACGATGCTCCCAGCGGCTCGGCGGGTTGGGGCTGAAAGCGGCTGGGTTCACACTAAGTTTTCCCGAAGGTCACTCCGCAATATGGTAACTCCCAGCTCGGCTGTCAGTGCCCATAAAGGCAGCTCTCCTCACAGCGCGGGGGTGGGGAAGGGAAGGAGGTTTGTTTAGAAGCATTAGCGTGCCCCTCCCCCGGCCCCATTAGTGGCCCTTATTAAACCAACACAGACAAAGAGCAAAGATGCCCTCGTTAATGGAGAGTCTCCGATAATTACTCTGCTCTGCCGCTTCTTTTGGGGCCTGAATGGCCTTTGAATAATGTTTCTCTTGCTGTGGTTGCAGACAATACCCTCGCAGACTGCTTTAAGCGGTGCCAATCCCATTAGCGGAAGAATAGCAGAGCTTTCTGGTTGTGTGGGTGTGTGTGCTCACGGGGAGGACAGCGGGCTCGCAGTGGGAACTGGGCTACGCTGCCCACTGCTTCGCTTGCCTCCCTTGCCCTCCCCGGCCCAAGACGGCAAAGCAGGCAAGTGCTGGGCAGAACCATCTCGGGAACAGTCTCCCCATTGGAGCAGCGCCCGAGACAGAGGGCTTGGGTGAGCTGTGGTGCCCTTCACCACAGGAGTGCAGAGAGGGGCTCACCAGAGGGATGGAGACAGAAGCCCCCCAGAACCAGAGGAGTGCCTCCAACCTTCCCTCGTGCACCCCAGGCACAGCTCTCCCCTCGCTCCTGTGCAAGACACCAAAGAGAAGGAGGCTCAGCAGTCTCCAAAATCATGGGCTGTGCTGCTGCTTTACCACTGTATAGAGGAGAGGAGGGGACAGTCATCCCTCTGCACCCAGTTTGTTACAGAGCATGAAAATGGCTATAACTCTCCATTTCGGGAGGGTTAACTTTGTGCTGCAGACCCCAAGAGAAAGCTAATTAGTGTGTTCAATAGGTAGCTCTCAACCAAACTTGGGGGAGTTGGAATAACTCTACCTGAGCCTTTCTCTTTGATCTCCCCATCTGCATGATAAGTGAAAATAGTGTATAGCTGGGCTGGCTGCGGTGTTTAATTTAGTCATCTGATGATATTTATTTTCACAAACATGAACTCAAGGAACAATTATCGGAGAGGCTTCATCTTGTGCTGAACGTGCCAGTTAAGGGCCTTTCTGTGAGGTAATAGCTTCTGTGTAGGGAGTCAGTAATTAAAACGTGTGAAAAAAAGGCCCCTTCTTCAGAGGCAGCAGGAAAACAGTGGGTCTGATGCTCAGCTGGTGTGAACTGGCAAGTCTGTGAATGGCCACAGTAAATGGGCACTGCTCCTTCCACTTTATGCCAGTAAAGGATGTGCCCAAAGGCTTTTTGAGAGTTTCCCTGTTTGAGAAAGATGTTTGGATTCTTATTAACAGCAGACAAACTCAGGAATACACAATACAATGAGCTGGTCTTTGGAAGATGATTCTGCAGTACTCATGTGAGATGTTGAGATCTAAAGAGGAGGTCCTGCAAACTGTCCCACAAGGAAAGCAGCTAAGTTTAAGTTTTTAATGTTAACAACAGAGGAAGAAAATGGCTCTGTTGTTAACTCTCTAGGCTTCTAGAACCATAATCTTAAAACTAAGAAAAAGCTGAGATTTGAAACATTCCAAGTAGAAGGGAAGTTATTTCCTTTATGTCTTCATCATGTGGATATATAGGGCACAATTTGTTTACTCCTACAATTAACTACTAGATGGCTTCATGTGCTCTGTTCAGTTTTGGGCCGTATGTTCATGGTTGACAAGCAAAGCTGGAAGTCAAGCTGTGGGGGAGGTTCTGTTGAGTAGCCACCACCTCACCTTTAACCTGTGTATCGTGCTTGTAATGGGTAGTTTTTTCATATTGAAGGACAGTAATGTGCTTTAAAAATTGCAAAATCTGGAACTTGCATTCTTAAGTATATATAGCAATACAGTAACATTTTCACAATTCATATTTCTTCAGAATTAGTGTGTTGTCCTGGAGCTTTGAAGGATAACAGGGGTTGTTTATGCTTTTCCACTGGTGCAGACTACAGGAAGAGAAGTCTACCAGACTAGAGGAAGAAAATGTAGAGTCACCTGTTCTCAGATTCCACTGTTTTAAGCTGTGGTAGAGGGATATGTGATGGATCACAGATATAAAAGGGTGAATTAGAAAAAGGATGGAATCTCTCCTCCTGACAATAAATGTTGGCAATTGTTTATAAAGTGCTTCTTAGAAGGTTGTTTAAAGCATGAACCCAGACTGTTCTCTGGCAGTCAGTGTAAGAAGGGTGCTTGTTAATTGTATTTTGCCTAGGAAATTGCAAATGTTACCATCCTAGTACCTTTGCTAATGGTTTCCAGTGGATAAGAACAGAGTTTAGAATATCTAAAGCTGAGAAAAGTGCTGTTTAGGGGACCAAAAAGGAGAAAATTAAGAAACTAGATTCAGCCTCTTTCACTATGTATTTCCCACTCTTTCTTTGTGGGACATGGAACACTACAGACCCCTGCAAGTGCACGCTGTGAGGATGGGGTGGGTGTGGGGTCTGCTGCTGGCTGGCTCCAGGGAAGTCTCTGGCAGGACATAGAGGCCTGGCAGGAGGTGCCTTTCCCATCTCCCACCCAGCAAAGTGCTGGAGATTGCACAATATGAACCACTGCAATGCCTGGAAGTGTTTGGCAAATGGGTGGGTCCCAAGGAGCCTGGTGGGAGATGCTTGGGCTGTATGAGAGTGGGGCAGGAATAGTGCCTGACTGCACTGAGTGCCTGGGGCTTGGCTTTGTTGCTGAGATAACTGAGGTTCTTTTAGGTTCCTGACATGTGGTTACTGATCTTCCAGATTTGTGTCTGCACGTGTCACTGGGAGTCAGTTTTTGAGCAGAAGGGTGATTTTTCTTGAACAAGGCCTCTCTGCTGTCCTGCCCTAAAAAAGAAATGGCAGATATGCCTTTCTGCAACCTGAAATCAGTTTCCCACTACAGGTAGAAAACATTATATGAGTCACTTTCCAGAAAACTATGTAAGGATGAGCACAATGTTAAACACCAGCAGCTGCTCTTCATCATAGCACTGAAATCAGAACAAGGGGAGGGAGGGATTTTTACACTTCTCTTTGAGCAGAGCAGAGACACTGCCTGCCTGCTCTCATTCCTGACACTTTTGTCCCTACAGGTTGATGGACCAGTGTGCCCTGTGCCACCCACACAAGTATGCTGGGCCTGGGAGAGGAACTCACAGTTCATAGTTGGCAGAGAGGCAAAGTTCTGAAGTGTTGTCAGACCCAGGAGTCCTAGAGAGCCTCTTTCCTTCTGAGGAGGAGCCCAAGAGATAAATATCTCAGTACCATTTGAGAAAAGGCTGGATGGCAATAAATAGCATGGCAAGTGATGATACTGCCTCATCCTTTGGGGGATCACGGAGTGTACAGCTGAATGAGAATAAAAGATCAATCTTTGACTGTTACCCAGTGAAGAAGCCATTCATCTTTAAGAGCAGGACTTGAAGTGTTCAGTGCTCTAGTAATATATTATTTGTAAAGAGCAAGATGAATTATTTTTCAGTCATACAAACAGGTATTTTTTTCATGCCAAAAGCTCTCATTCATCCTTGCTGTCACTGAAAGGAGATACCCATGTGAGCACAACTTTGTTAATTGTGCAGTATACATGTTCTGCAAATGGCTGGTGTGTAGGGATGAGAAGGGAAACTACCACTGGAAGCTAACCTAATACCCACCTGTGGCTGTGGACTGTGAATCCACTGCATGGACTCAGCTCAGCACATCTTCACAGAGCTACATTTTAGTGCAGTATCTCTTCTGCTTCACAGCACCTCTGGGACACAGTCAGTGAGACAGCTCCAGTACCTGTGGTTTAAAATGTGTTTGTGGTGCTCCTTGGAGTGGATCTGCGTGCACGGGACAGCAAAATTCAGGTACATCCCTAATCCTTACATGGGTATTTCTTGCCATGAGGTTATTTTTACAGGATATGTATTGCTGGGTGAGGTGTCATGCTACGTATTAATGAAATAAGTGATTTGTAATTGTCTTGTAACTTTTCGTTTCCTGTGAGTAACATGTTGTGCCAGAAATATTTTTTGTTGCCCCGTGGCCATGGGGATTGATTGACCTGTTGTGCTGCTCCCTGCAGCCCTCAGGCTGAGCTGGCTCTGCATGCTTCCACTTGACACTGTTAAAAATCCCTTTGGCATGCTGTGTTTGCCATCTCTCCTGAAGTAAAGTATCAACTCCTGGAGAATCTCGGCTCCTTTAAACATGGAAAGGGGCAATTTTACTCCTTAGGTGGGAAAAAATGAAGGTTTTTCTGAGGGGAAGTAAGAAGTTGGGGGAGTTGCTGGGTCAGGCGGTGACTGCCGAGTGTCTCTCCTGCCGTTACCAGCGCTGGAGTAAGGCCGGAGGGGTCCCCGCGGCCGCCGGCGCCTCCCGGCCGACTCTGCCCGGGCCTTCCCGAGCGCCGTAGCTCCCGGCGGGGCGGGCGGCGGCGGCGGCAGGAACCTTGGTGCCGCGGAGCCGTTTCCCGCGGCGGCCGGGACGGCTTTGCGGCAGGACGCGGCCCCGCCGCCCGGCAGCAGCGCGGCGACGAGGAGGGGCCGTGCGGTGCTGGGCCGTGTCGTGCTGTGTCGTGCTGTGTCGTGCGGTGCCGTGTCGTGTCCGCGCCGGCGGCGCCGGGCCGGGGCTAGCGCGGGGAGCCCCTCCTCGGAGCACCGGCAGAGCGCGGCCGCGGGCGGCAGGTAAATAACCCCCCCTGGGTCTCCGGTCGGTGCGGGGCTCGAGGCGTCTGTGAGGTTCCCCGGCCCCGCCGGGGCGAGCGGCCGGGCTTCCCGCAGCCCACGCCGTGATGCCGGCCGGCCGAGCGCGTCCGCAGGCCGAGGGCGAAGGCGCGGGCGCGACTGTGTCCGGGTTTATAGCGCGGACACGTCTGTCGTCATGTGCCCGTCTGGACAGACGCGTTCCCGCGTATATAGAAGGGGCCTGGGGTTTAGTTTTTCCCCATCCCACCGCCCGGGCTCAGCAGGAATTTGGGCTGCTCCCCCTCGGTGGAATCAAGCTCTAGTCTGTGTACGTACATCGTTCTCAGTAGCCCGGGGTGTGACAGAACGTCGCGGTGTTCTTACCTTGCAGGAAAAGAGATTTTTAGGTTGTTATTTATTTATTTTAACGGAGCAAGCACAAAAACACAGCCAGTGGGATTATACCTTCTGGAATCCAATAGGCCTGACAGGAGAGTGTGTTACGTGGGAGTGTGTGCTAGCTGGAGTGCCAGCAGCAGGGCTGGGGTCCCTGGCATGGCAAGGGGAGAGAAGGGAAGACAGTCAGGATTGGGTTTGTGTGAGGAATCTTGACTTGCTCCTGAGCTGGTTTCTGGTCTACAGATAGGCTCCTGTGGCCCTGAGCCTGTGAAGAGTTACAGACAAATGTAATTTCTGGCACTGCATAATCCCAAGTGAGAACAAAAAGTCACAGGAGGTAAGAATAAGAAAGCACCTGAGTCTTAGTAGGACCAGCACCCCTACCCTTTAAGCAACAGTAGTTTTCATCTTGCCACTTAAAAGGCTTATGTGTCCAGAATTAGTGAATTAAATTTAGGATTAAAAAATGCAGAAATCTAACATGTGAAGGCACTACACAGTAGAGTGAAGGCTCTTCTCAGTCTGCAGGAGCCAGATACATTATTTCTGCAGAACCTGCTCAGACTGAAGTCAGGTTATGTGTTAACCTCCCCATTTTATTCTACTGGGCTACTGCTAAGGTCTTCTGTAACAAACTTCTAGTTCAGTTGAGAAAAGAGCAGGTGTTCATGCAGAGTAGTCACACAGTGACCTGTGGGGTTGGCTCTTGTGGCAGGGCTGCCAGGACCTGAGGGTTTGAGTTGCTGTGGTAGTTACCCCAACTTCAGCATTATTTGGATCATTGCTTCCATTCCTTCCCCTGCTCCTCTTCTTCTGATAAGTAACGTGCCAAACCCTGTGCTTCTGTCTGAAAGGCAAGAGGAGGGCTTGGTTTGAGGTTTGAAATGAGTTTGTTATTAAACACAGCGTGTCCATCAATGTCAGCGTTCAGTCACTAATAGTTATGGGGAATCCAGAGGCTCTTACTGTCCTGGCTGAGCACATTGGCTATAGTGGTTTGTGGGAGCAGTTGGCTACAGTCACAAAGCAGGGCTACTCAGAAAACTGGGTGCTAAACAGATTTGGATGTCAGTTACCTTTCCTTAGAGCTGTGCCATAATGTCAGGAAAGAAAGTTGTCTCGTGTTCCTGTGGGAGATGCTGTGTTTCTTGCCCTCCGGGGCAATGGCAGCTGTTATTCCCAGTTGTGGGGTTATACTGGGCTGTGCTGGAGCCTGGTGGTTGTCTCCTGCTTGGTGTGCCTTAAAGAAACTACCCTTCAGAGCTAAGTAAAAATTAATTGCATAGTTTGGCATGGATGGTAGAGGATTGAGTTATTATTTTGCTATTTATACCAGCTAGTGCTTCATATAGAAAGGTCCAAAAGTATCATCTTAGTTCTGAGTTATAAGTTTTAAGGAGATAAATGTCTTCATCTGGCAGCTCCCTTTCTGTATGTCCTTCATTGCTTAAATGCAGCCACCTCGAGGTGCAGTGGGACATTGCTACACACAACAGCTTAGCAGCCTCTGTAAATGAGTCCTGGCAGGAGGAGCAACATCCCCAAGAACAAAATGTGCCTTTAATTTTGGTTAGAACTCAAAGGGACAAACTGAAAATGTCTAGTTTCTAATACCTAAGAAAAATATATATAAATTAAAAAATCAGTCTTTTAAGGGCTTGGTTGTCTTTTTGTAGAATCATTGGCATTGGAAAGGACCTTAAAGATCTTCTAGTTCCAGCTCCCCTACCATGAGCAGGGACACTTACCACTAGACCAGGTTACTCAAAATCCCTTCCAGCCTGGTCTTGAACACATACAGTGCTGGAGCATCCACAGTTTCCCTGGGCAACCTATTCTAGTGTTTCACCACCCTCATAGCAAAGAACTTCTTCCCACTTCCAAATCCAAATCTACCCTCTCTCAGGTTTGAAGCCATTAACCCTCATTCTGTCTCTACAAACCCTTGTAAAAAGTCCCTCCCCAGCTTTCTTGTCCTTTCTTGTCCTTAATCCCTATCAGATACTGGAAGGCTGCAATAAGGTCTCCCTGGAGCCTTCTCCACGCTGAACAACCCCAACTCTCTCAGCCTGGCCTCACAGCAGAGGGATTCCAGCCCTCAGATCATCCTTGTGGCCTCCTCTGGATCCTCTCCAACAGGGCCATGTCCTTCTTGTGTTTGGGCTCCGAGCTGGATTCAGTATTCCAGGTGGGGTTTCACAAGAGGGGGGTAGAGGGAGATCACAGTCCCTTCAGAATAGTTCTAGAAAGTGTGGGCTAGGGGGATACTTGTAAAATTTCAGTTTGTGTTAATCAGAAATGTTTTTTATAAATAATAATAAAAATGTTCTATCTCACCTGGCTTATAGAGAGTTCTCCCACATCCTAACAGGATACAGGGTGTTACATCATGGCAGATGTGATTAGAAATATTAGACTGAGTCATGTTGGTTGTTGTTGTTTGAACATCTGGTTCAATCATACTGTCTCTTGTGCTAGAGGAGGTTTGTATCACCCCTCTTGGATACCCTGCTCCCTGACAGTCTCTGTGCTCTGTGGAACTCAGGAGGTAACAGGCTGTTTTGTGTCTGCCTAGCACAACAGGCAGGAGGAGTTCTTGTATGCAAGGGCAGGAAATAATTTACCCTCCCTTGGGTTGTTGTTTGAGACCACAGGTATGTTTGGGATGACACATCTGTGCCTCAGGCCAGATCACTGCTCTCCATTTAGTTTGTCCTGATGGATTTTGTGCCTCAAGTTTGGGTTTGAGGTGTTTGCATCCAGACAATCCAGAGGGTTGGTGCTAGGACTCAGGAGAGCCTCTGTTCCCCTACACCTGCCATCTCCCCTGTGAGGTCAGTCAGCCAACAGGCAGGATGCACAACAGGGTAGTCTGGATTTTAGTCTAATGGAACCTCTGAAGTGCCCACATGCTGATGAGTTTGTCTGGCCTGCAGCCTGGACTGTGTGTCACCATCAGCTAACTCCCCTCTGCTCAATCTGCTTTGCTTTCCTTGCCTTGCCAAGGATCCTTCATCCTTTCTGCAGTCCCAGCCCAGCTAGGATATTTCAACTGGCTACTCATCCACAGAAGTGCTGCAGCCCCTCATTAGCTCCCCGGCCAGGAGGGACACGTATCAGATGGCTACAAGGTGATAGACAGGAGAGCCATACAGCAGTCAGTCTCTGGAAGAGAAAAGCTTTCTGTGATCTTCCTCCACAGCTAGGTCCTCCTCACTGCACCCTCTGTTCTGGTGCAGTAGGATGTTTTGTGCTTCTCAGCTCAGAGTTTCTTTAGTTTTAATTACTGTATCCAAAGTGCAGTTAAAAGTGACTATAGTGTATCCTCTGAGCTCTTTGTTATTCATTACTGTGTGCTCATCACTGGATGAGCTGTTCTGTAGCTGTGATGTGCAAGTTCCCCATGCAGGGAGGATGCCTGGGGAGCTTCCTTCTTAAAGGTGTTGGGCAGATCAGCAGCTGGAGAAATCTGCTGCTTCCCTTATGTATCCTTGTGGTGGGTCTGGAGCATGGCATTCTTTTGCCTCCCTGGTTTCACTTCTTAGTTTTATCTTTTCTGTTTGGTTGCTTTTCTGTAGTGTGGAAGAGATCACTGCTGTCTTTTAGCTTGACTGAGTAGGCAGAAGGTGAATTTGTTTCTCCCCAGATCTAGCAGAATGATGTGGGAGCTCTTCACTGCTCATTGTTGGCAGTGGCTTTCATCCTTAAGGGCAGTGAGACTGCAGCAACCAGGTGGGTTTGCAGCATGGAAGTGGTTATGCTTACACTCAGAGTTCTCTGTCACCTGTTGGGAAAAGAGGCTTTTGTACAGGGGCTTTAAAAATGTTATTTAAAGACAATTACCCAGGCTGTGTTGAACCACCATTGACTGTCACATAGGAAGGGTTTTGGCTGGTTCTCCCTCAGCAGGAGGGTGAATTTGGGCCTGTGTTCTGGCCAGTGTTGAACTATAGCTCAAGAACTACATCTTTAAGGACTCTACTGCTTTGTCATGTCTAGTTGAAGTTACCTGTACAGTAAGAGAGATGAAACCAAAATGAAAAGTGCTTTCTTTTGTAGATAATTTTTGTGTGGATTGGTGGACTAAATGAGTGTCTTCAGCCACTGGTTCCTAAACCTGTGCTGGGTCTGGCTCCTGCTGGAGCTAACAGTCCCAAGCACAGTGTGCAAGCTGGGGGTATGCACAGAAATGCCTTTTGTGGTGCTGTGTGTCACCTATGAGATTCCTTTCTACCTTTGCTTTTTCCTTGCTGTTTAAGTTTTGCCATGCAATGCCTGGGCATTTTCCCTGGCCTGTGGGGATCCAGAAAAGCACACCAGGAATTTAAATGATCTCTTCAGTGTGAGTTTCTTGCTGTTGTTGTCCATGATTTTTCTCTGCTGTCAAACTGTGCTGTCACCCAGATTAAGTCCTTACTCAACTGCTGTGTCTCATGTGGCATGACCAGCAATGCTTGCTGTTTACCTTAGCTGGATGAGCAATGTGGCCACTAGAAACTCCTGATAGTAAAGACTTTACTGCTGTTGTAAGTGCACGTTCATCACCTGGCAGCTGCACATTCACAGGTAAAAGCTGGATCTGTGCTAGCCATACATACAGAAAAGCATGTTTTTCAGCTGCTGCAATCCCTGCATCCAGCAGTATTTGCCAAGTACAATTTACCATGTTCCTTCACCTTTTTTTTTCAGTAAGACTAGTTTCCAGGGCCCTCCATGAGCTGTAAGGTTTGTGCTTTCCATGATAAAGCCCTGCTTGCAGCTGCCTCTAGCTTTAGCAGCATTTAATAGTTTGGACTGATGATTCTCTCTTCCTCTCTTATTCACTGCCTTAGGTTGAATATCTTTGGAAAATTTCAAGTGTTTCCAAGAAACAATACATAAGACAACACATTTTATAGTAATTTTAAAGGAATTCATCCTATCTTCTTTTTTACCTCTTTTTTTTTTCTCCCTTCTTATGCTTCCCCTCCTGGAGGAGATTCTGATGGAGCTGTTCACTGATATATCAAAGTTTGCTTTATTTGGCACCAAATGCTGCAGAAGTCTGAATTAAATGTTTGTTGAGTACCCCTGTCAGAAAATGCTGGATTATGTTTATGAACATGTTTATGTGATTGCAGAATCCCAGTGCTAGTGGAAATTGCTGGTACAATTCTTTCTTTGATCTGAGGAGGTTTTCAGAGATGTGGGAAGGGATGAGCCTGCCACATTGAGGTCACCTTTCAATCCTGACTGAGCAGGGCAAACAGACTAGTTTGGAAGGTATGAGTGCTGCAATTTGTGAACTGTGTGATGAAGGGGCCTGTCATCTTCTCATGACCTTGTGATTCAGCATCTTATTGGATGTGAGGTCAGTTTATAGTTTGGCATCACCACATTTGGCTGCATGACACTGGAGAGCTCCAGTCTCACAGGATCCAGAGAAATGTGCAGCCACATGGAGCCTCCAGCTCTTAAAGATGAACCTGTCCAGTGTAAGTGTCAGTTTTTACCCCTTGCTTTCCACCTTTCCTAATGATTTAAAATCAAGAACAGAGCAACACTGCATCTGATACCACTGAAATGATTCAGTGTGGCATGGCAAATGGCTCTTCTGGAGTGATTGCTGCTCCAGTCCCTCCAGTGACAGCAAGGCTGTATTATCTGCCAGCCCTTGTGAGGCAGCATCTTTGAATGGCCAGCCTATACCTCTCACTGGTGGCATATGCGCAGTGTTGGTGTTGGTTTTGTTCAAGTGATGCCCCTTGCAGTTTTGCAACTTGGAAGTATCATTCTTGCTTTAAAGACATGCCATAGGAGGTGTAGAGTAAGTGGACAGGTTGCACCACATCATGTCCTTTAGCCTGTTCTTGGAGCTCCAGGTCTGTTTTGTTCAGCCCTCTGGTTGTGTTTCTGGTTTTGCCTTCTGGGTCTTAGTCTATCTTTACTTCTTGAAGCTGTTTCTAGTTCTCCTTCACCGTGAGGCTAGTGAAATGAATCCTTACAAAGAGATAAGGGGAGAAAGATCCCAGTGTAAAGGTTTGAAGTTTCCAGAGTTGTGTACATGGTTATTTATTGCTTTTGGAAGTTATTTACTTAGCATGTACTTGCAGAGATCATGGTCTGAAGTGATGAGTTGTTGGGGGGGAGGCTGAGCTGCTCCTTTTGAACAGGCTGTGTGGTGGCTGGCTGTGCTGAAGCAGGGCTGGGAGGATGGCAGGGGTGGGGTGATGGCAGAGGGTTCCATTTGTGCTACAGGTTTCTGTGCCCCCTTCTTGGGGGGGCTGCTGGTCTCCTTCCTCTCTCTGGCTTGCTGTAGCAAAGGGTGCCTGTTTAAAAGACTTTGCTGATAGAAGTTAGGAAGTTAGGCAAATGCTCTTCTGTATTAAAGAAAAAAACAGAACAAAAAATGAAAAACCAAAACCCACCCATTTACTTCTTAAATAGAAGTAGTATCTGTGTTTGATGCTGTTTAATAGATGTTTTTTACTGCTAAGTGTAAATCTTCATAGGTCCTGGTGGCACTTCAGCTATTCACAAGCTACTGAGCTGCTAATTATCAGCCCTGCCCAGGCTAATTAGTTCTGTTAAGACTGTGTTAATCTAGGCTTTGCTGCTTCTAGCACTTGAGTTTAAGTGGTCAGAACTGGGATGTAGGTCGCTGGGCTGCTCTGCATGCACAGGCCCAAGGTATTGCAGTTTCTCCCAGTGAGAGCTCTTCTTCCACTGCCACAATTGTCCCGTCTCCAGGTCCCAGAAACTTGCACACATTTGGCTGATTTCCCCAGTTTAAACAGACCATTGTGCTCTTCCCTTGAGCCTGGGAGCTCTGGATGGAGCTTCAAGAGGGAGTGGTTAGAAGGCAGCAGACATGGTGCAAGTCAAGTCAGCAATGAGATGCTCCCTTTATTGCACCACAGGGAATAGAAACCCCTCTTACTTTTTCCTCCCAGGCATGAGCTCAGATAGGTCAATATGGCTTTTTCTACCCTTAAAATTATTCTCTATTCTTCTGCTTTGCCAAGTGAGTCAACAGCTTGGAAGTGAAGATCTGCAGATTTGTGACAGTGCAGGATATGGTGTAATGTGCTTTGCTAGTAGGATGCACTCTCCTGGGGCTTAGCTAGTCTAATGCTTTCACTCACTTCCCAGTGATACTCTGGAGATACTCTGTTCAGGACTCTGCAGCAGCCTAATAGCATTGATCTATTAGGCAGCTATCACAGTTCTTTTTATGCAGACAAGACAAAGTAGCTCCTATAAAATTCACATCTGTGTCCTAAAATTGGGAGTACAAGTAATAGAGGGGAACAAGGCAAACTATTTCAAGTTTATTGGCCTATTTTACTAACCCTTCATTTCTAAACATTTTCTTACAGCCCCATGGGAACCTGCACTAAGCATTCCCAAGGTGGCTGCATTTGTGATGTTAGTCAGTACCACCTCTCTATGCAGCTTTCTAAAGCTTGGTTAATCAGTGGCACCAATTTGGTTCCCCTTTATCTGATGCCCTCTGCAGGTTCCAGTACAAGAAGTGATAATACAGAGAGATCACAGACAGTGAACAGAAACCCCAGAGGGGTTCTTCATGCTCAGTAAGTTGGTGTAAGATGAAGGAGAAAGTAAAATCAAGGGGACTGTAGCTGTGAGAAGAGTGATGTGATTAAACACATTTATCTGGGAAAAGGACTGTACTGACATGATGTTTTGCTTTGCTTTGCAGGTGCTCTCCCTTGCTGTGAGCTCATCTCATAGGGGGACTGTAGCCTTCTTGATCAGTGGCTGTTAAGTCTCCCATCTCGACTGGTTGATTTGGTTCCTTCCTACCAGTAAGGATTGTGGTTGGTGAATGTGTTTGTCCCACAGCCTCTAAGCTAATGGTGTGCCAAGAACAGATGTGGAGTGGCTCTTTCTCTGGATATTGATGTGGTGTCTTCTTGATGCATCACGAAGCCTCAGGCTCACTGGCAGCACAGGATATGGAGGCTCTGGAAGTTGATGACATTAGCCCTGCCTTGGAAGTGACTGAAGACTTTTTCAACAGCTTTGATAGTAAGCTTGAAAAGATTGTGAAGCCCTCTGAGGTGTATGGTGTACAGGAGGTCCCTGAGCTGGTTGGCCATGAGGTGTTTGATCAGCTGACGGAGAGCAGAAATCTGAGGAACGTGGCCTCCTTAGCCAAAAGTAGCCTCATCTGGGACCACTGCAAGAACGGCCTCTTGGAAACCAAAGCTCAGACAGCATTCCCTGCCAAAGAGCAACACCTGCTGCAGAGGGGAACAGCTGCTGACAGCCTCACTTGGGCAGGGGAGGGGGAGACAGCAGCTTTCAGCATCTTCAGTATCTGCCAGCGCAGGAGGGACCGGCCGCGCTCGGTGAATGACATCCTGGGGCAGAATGAGGAAACCTCCACCTTCAAGCCAGGACACAACAGGTCCCGCTCTGATATCAGCCATGTCAACTGGGGAGTGGTCTTCAGGGGCACCTCCCTGCAGCAGCCACCTGCACCTGGTCAGGACAATAACCATGCTCTGCTTTCTTACCTGGCGTTAACCAAGGGGAAGGACATCCAAGGAAACACAGGTTTGTGCTGGTGCTTTATTGTTTCTGTTGGTGTGAGGACTTTCCTGTTTGTTTTAAATGTTTATCTTGAAAGAGGACCTGCATGTTTAAAAAAAAACACAAGCAAAACCACAAAAAAGCAACTGTGAGGTAGCTCTTGAGAGGATTAAATCAGAGGCTCTGTTGTCTTTGGTACAGCTGTTTGCCTGCCTAAGGTTCAGTTCTTAAACCAGTCTTGACTTCTGTTCCTTTCATGGTTTTAAAAGTTGAGATTGTTTTACTTTTTGCTTCTGTTTTGTTCAGTTTGACTCAGGGGGAAAAAACCCCAAACTTATATACTTCCAATAATTTCCTTACCAAGTACTCCCAAACTAAAAAAAGGTCAAATGCTAAAACTGTTGTGAGAATGGCAAATTCAAACAAAGGCAGTTTACGTAAAAGTTAGAGTGGCCATGAAGAAGAGAGCATACAAAGCTTTACTGTGGGGCCTGACATCTCTGCTCTGTTCCTTTAAGAAATGTTGGCTCTTCAGTCCATAAACAATTAACAAAATCTCAAGTGTGCAACTTGTGCTTGCCAATATGAAGGCATCTCTGCCAGCTTTGTGTGGAGGACAGGAAGCCTTGCTATCAGATTGAGGCAGGCATCCCCACTGAAGCGACGTCTCAGCAAGTGATCCTTTCTCCTTGTCCTTTCTCAAGCACAGCACTGGAAGAGGCTGTGCTCAGGGCTTTGGAAACACTGACCCAGTGTCTCCAACTCCGTGATTTATTTTGTAGATATCAGAAGTGGACTGGGCACTCATGGAAAAGAAGAGCAGCTAGTAACACAGAGATTTTTATAATCTAAATAAAGCCAGGACTTAACAAAGGAATGTAGAAGTCAAAAGGTTGTGAAAGCGTGCGCGCGCGCGTGTGTGTGTGTGTGTGTGTGTGTGTGGTGGAATGATTCCAGTGATGAATAGGTAGCCTACTGAGGGTTAAAACAAGCCTTTTGGATTGGGTTTTTCCAGATCCAGAATCACAGATACAGTGGTTGGTAGTGGTGAAGACCTCGCATCTATAAAGTAGTTTTGTGAACTATACCGATATTAGCACTCTTAAGAGAAACATAACTTGACAGATTTCCCTGAAGAACGCTGGTTTGTTTTTTTTTTTTAACTGTTTGCAATAGCCCTGGCTATCTTATAGCTCATCAGTTCCAAAATTTCTTTATGGTACCACTGCTGTGCTCATTGCTTCTCAAAAATGGCTTTTTACAGAAAAAAAAATCAGTATGGTCAAGGATCTTGGAGGTGAAGCAAGTAAGGGAGGGAAACGGATTAGTAAGAGTGGCTGAAGAACTTATCCCAGTACTCACCTGTATCCCAGCAGCAGGCAGCATCTCCAAGGTGCTCAGCCCACACCTTTTCTGTTGCTTTTTTGCCAAGGTACAAGGCATTTGTCAGTGCTTGCTGTGGGTCCTCCAAGAGCTTTTCTGCAGGATCCCTTCTTTGCAGAGGAAACTTCTGTGCTCTGAAAATGTACTTTTTTAACCTGGTTCCGTAACCTGTTCTGTTCAGCTGTTGTGCCAGTTTTAGAGGGTAGCCAAGGTATCTCTTCCCTCTGTGTACAAGAGCCCACCACAGAGCTTGCTGCTACTGAGCTGAAAAGATAAAAGCAAAAGCAAGAAAATAGGTGTTGCAGACATGTGTATCTGGGACTAGGAATAATTCATCACAAAAGACCAAAAAATATATTTTAAGGTTAGTTAAAAGCTGCTGGAGTGGGTGAAGGGGTGATCGTGGCTGCAGCCTGTGGACATATCCCATTGTGAGGCTTTAATGCAGATTAAATGAATGCATGTGTGATACCAAGAGCAACTTCAGTCAGTCCTCAGTGTGGTGAAGGATTCCCTCTGGAGCCTGCAGAGGTCTCCCAGTCCTCCAAGACTGGCCGAGTTGCTGTGTAGATTAACTCTTCACAATTTTTTTTTGGTCCTTATCTTCATAGTATATTTATTATTATGAGCTTATCTGTTCCTGCTGCTTGCTTTTTAAGAATACAAATAAAATGAAACTGGATCATTTCCATGTGCTGTGAAAGAAAAGGATCTGAAAAGAAGCTGTGCCTTTTGGGGCACAGTATCTCCTTGGGCCTGCTGGCAAAGCTGCTGGTGTGCTAGAAATGAGCACTGGTTGTGCTGGGAGCAGAGTCAGGCAGTCTGGAGTGAGCAAAGACAGAAGTTGCAGGCAAATTCAGGGCATGCTTTTGTGTTTCTGGGCATGTGGCCTGGCAAACAAAGGGAGAATGCTGCTTCTGTGGTATCCAGCCCAGCCTCCCTAAGATCAAACACAATGTATGAGCAGTTATCTTTGATAGGAATGTGGATATTTCCATCTCAATACAACCCCCAGAGTGTGGGTGCTGTCGTGCAATCCTGGGGTAGCTGTTTTGTTTGCCTGCCATGCCTGTGAGTTTGGGGCACTCCAGAGCTGTCACTGTGCTGAGCACCTGTGTGCTGACAAACTGTCCTTACTGCAGAAGGCTGGTTGATGCCTTCTGCCCCACTCCAACAAGCAGCTATGGAGGTACTCAGCCACCCCCATAGGTTTTGGCAGTGCTGTGTCAGGGAGCTGAGCTCACGGGGTGTTTGCAGTACTGTGGCATGGCAAAATAGATGTGTCAGAGAAAGGTGACTGCCTTAAAACTGGCACAACTTCTACTGTGTCTGATGGAGGACAGGTTTTCACTTTTTTCAACTTGACTCATTTTACAAAAATACATTTTTTCCCCCCTTCATGTTTGTTTTTTTGTTTGTTTTTTGATCTGTCTGGGAGCCTAGACATCATTTGGTTCACTTTGAAGGTATGGTCTTGTATTCTGAGTTTGTGCAGGGGATGTTTCAAGCAAGGCTTGGGCCCCTCTTCATATAGCTCTTGTACATATTACATGCTTTTTGGAGAGGTAAGGCATCTAAATCTGTATTTATGAGCAACACACCACTGATTCACAAGTTGGGCACTGGAAACAATCCTTGATTTCTGAGGAGTTGTTTTACAGTGCTGTTTTCTCTTATTCTGGTGACCACACAGATTTTATGTTGGTGTGTTTTCTTTGTTTGCTAGGTACCCTCACCTCCAGCAGCAGTGGTGGTGGCTGCTACTAGCTCTGTGATGTTGGCTCTTGTGGTATGGATCAGTGTGCTGAGCAGGTTTGTGGTGGTGGGTCACAGAGCAGCAGGACAGCAGTGCCACCAGTTGCCACCGTTGTCCTGGTCAGGAAAGAGCTGCAAAGGGAGATGTGACAGCTGTGGGAGCTGCTGCAGTGGAGGCAGCCAGAGATCCCAAGAGGTGTGAAGTACTGAAGGTGTAAAACGGAGCCTTGACACTTCCCTTCCAGTGATGGCCAACTAAAGCCTAATTGCCATTGTGATTTTGCAAAACACCCCTGCAGCTTTGTCTTTTGTCTGTGGTATGTAAAAGTTACAAAGCCGGGCAGACCAATAGGCCATTAATTGCTTCTTGGGATGGCAGAATGTTATAGCTCTGCAGCATTGTGTGGAAGATAATGGTGCTGCCATCTGAGAGGCAGATGTGCGGAAACAACAGTTCTGCACCTTCCCCTCTGGAGAGCAGGAAACCTCAAACCACTTGGAAATAATCCCGGAGGTATCAAAACAGTTGGAGAACTGATTCTGCCCCCCGTGGCCAATTTATTTTCAGCATTAAAAGGTAGTCAAGAAAAAGGTGGCTGTACTGCAGAGATGTGGGGCCTTTCAAGATTTGAGGAGGCAAAAATGTAATTTAAAATAAAATGTGAGTGGGATGCTCTCCACCGTGGGGGTCCCTAAGTGCCAGGGACTGTGTGCACATCTAGCAGGAGATAGGGACAGGGGAGAGTGAGTAGGGATGAAGGATGTGAGGCAGTTTGTCCATGATCAAATGGGAGTGTGATTTGGATCACCTGACTTCAGCTCATCTCATGGATGGTTCTTTCCCCTAGTAAACCCCTGGCTAATTCGGGGAGTGCAGGAGTTGTTCTGTCCTTGGGCTTGGGCACCCTCTGAGCTGGCAGAGCCATAGAGGGCTGGCAGAGAGCAGCAGCAGCAGCACAGGGGGCTAGGCTGGGCATGGAGGGCAGTGTGACCCACTCCACTCCTTTGCCTGGGAGACTGTGGGAAGGTACAGAGTGATGGAGAGAGAATGCAAGTGGGAGGCAATGGGAGGAGCTCACATACAGTGGAAAATTCACAGTGCAGAATTACAGTAAACATCACTGATGGGTTTGATTGTGAAGCTGTTCTGGTTGGGAGGGTTATTCTTTATGGAGATTTTTTCTCTGGAGTTACAACACTCTGTAAAGCTAATGAACAGAGTTTTCATCTCCCGGGGCAGTGCTGATTGCTTCCAGTGATGTTGTGATGACTTTCATAACTGAATTTTCAGGTTAGGTGCTGTCATTCCCTCAGTGGTGTCAGCTAACTCGCCTAATGTGAACTGACCTTGTTTTCATAGCTTTGGCAGTCATATATAGCCTTTCTTCCTTCTTTTTAAAGCTGAATTGAGTGAATTTCTTAAAAAAAATATAATAATCAGAAAGTACATGTTCATTTGATGTTCTTGCTGCTCTTGCAACTGCTGCTGTTTTATGCATCTCCTAGCTGGTAAGAGGTAACCATCTCTTTCAACATGTTAACACTTTGGTCTCTGCTACATTCAAGTCTAGGACAAAGGTTGGAGACCCTGGAGGTCCTTTCCAACCATAATGATTCTGTGGTTCTGTGATTCTGAGTCCTGTTACAGGTTGGTCTTGCACTTTGACTGAATCCAGCCTCCTCCTTCACTGCCCCTGTGGCACAGGTGCTGTCAGTACACACAGGGTGCTGCAGCTCTGCTTAGCAAATGCTGCACATGTGTTTGACTTGCTTCAGATGAGCAAAAAGGCCTGGATGTCGTGGCTTGGCAGCCAGGATCTTATAGGCAGTTTCTCATAGGTTTCTCATACAGTGCCACACCTGAAGGGAAAGACAAGGATCATTTGTTCAGGTCCTTTGTACACCTGTTTAGGCAGCTCATTCAGGGAGGATCTTATTTTTGGTGAACAGCCAAGTCAACCTCACTAGCAATACATCTATCTCAAATGAAGAGCTTGCAGTTTCAACAGACTCAAAACAGATTTTGCTTTCCCGAAGTCTAAGGAAGATGAAAAAGAGTGAATACCCTTCTGGTGGGGAGAGATGCTGTTTCTTTGTATAAATCCATTTCAGCTGCTGCCTAGTCACAAGTCCCATTGCTGGAGTGGTCACTTGAAAAGAGGTGGCCTTGGGAGAAGCAGCCACATTTGGCTACAGGACAGCCATCTGCTGGAAATTTGTAGTTAAATATCAATGCCATTATTTCAGGACAAAGTGGAATCAGATATATTTGCCTGAAAGGGATACCTGCAGAGCCAGATGGGAAAAGAGATGAGGAAAAAATACTATTATTTTTATAGGCTTGCTCTCCTGCGGTGCTGGTGGCACCAACTCCCTCTGAGTGTGAGGAGGGGTAGGTGTGTGCTTGGTGCAGAGTTCTTGGCTGCCACAAGTGGGCAGTTCCCAAAGGAGAGGAGGGATGCTGAGGAAGATACTGCCTTGTTCCCAGCTGCTGAATCTCTCTTTGTTTCCCTCTGCCTTCTTCCCTTGAAATTATAACTCCAAATGGCTCAGGCATGGACCATTTACTGTGATTATTTCCTTTTTTTTTTTTTTTTTTTTTTTTTTTTACTCTTCTGCAATTTACTCTCCCCATCTCTTATAGGGAGGAAAAGAGATGCAGTTTCTGTTTGGAAGGTGGATGGAGAGACAGTAGCATTTGCTTTCTGAGTGGAAAGGTGTCATCTGTCACACTACACATCAAGGAGCTAAAGGAGCAGAGGGTTGTAAGGATGTGTATGTGTAGCATATGGATTCAACTTGTCTTTGCCAGCATCTATTGCCCTGACCTAATACAAGGCATTTAAATTTCAATTAAGTTGGCTGCTGGTTCTGTGCCAGTTACAAGAAGAACCATTGGAGCTGATTTACAGGAGCTTGAAGGGAAGGAGTGGGGTGAAGGAGGGAGAGAGGGTGCCACTGTGAAAGGCAAGGAAAGTGAGCTCCTGTCTCAACAAAGGACAAGCAAACCTGTGTGCAGATGAAGGAGGGGTGGCTGGGGGAAGGTTACGAGTTGTCTTATTACGGAGAAGCTTGAACTGTCATCTGTACTTGATGGAAGCAAGAGAGATTGCAGTTGGAGCTGCAGAAGCACTGCCTCCCTGATTGGATTAATAGAAAAGGAAGATGACTCTAGAATGGCTGCCCATTATCTGCACTACAAAGGGATTAGTGTGGATTTCAGAGAAATTAATGGCTTTTGAGTTAGCACAGAAATACTAATGAATGTCAGGGCCAGAGATGTACGGTGAACAAAATTGGTTTTCTCTTTGTGTGTGTGTGAGTGTGTGTGTGTGTGTGTGTGTGTGTGTGTGTGTATCCATTTGGGCTATCAAAGTGTGCTTTTTGTCTACCATTCTGAGTTTTAGATTAGGATTTCCATTTTCATATTTAGCTGAAATACTCTCAAGTAGTTTATTTGTCTGCAAGGTATAAATATATTGATTTCTTTTCCACCTTTTCATACCCAGTGCAGAAGTAGCAAGTTTTGAATTGTTATGGTTTAGTCGTATAAGCTGGAAATCTTTGTGAGGTGAAGTGTAGTGTGCTTTGAACATGGTGTTAAAGGCAGGCTCTGTTCTGAGTATATGGGTGAGATGGGGAAGCTGAGGCTGAGCTGGCAATGTGAACCCCAAGTGCACCCTTCTTGTTAGTGTGGATGGGTGGGAGCATCCTTCCCCCATCTTTGAACTCCCATGAGGTTTGTGTACTCATGTTCAATATATCAAACTGGTAATTCTCATGTATGTTCATTAAGTTTAAATGAAACTTGTCTGTTTAACCCTTAGAAATTCTTGAAGTTGCTCTTCACTGAAGAGCTGGACAGAGCTTTTACACTGGTGCTGTCCTCAGTCCTCCTCCTGCCCACACATGAAGCTCACAACCAACTAAAGCAATGCTTTCAGCCAAGGATGGGAGCATCTCCTTAGAATGTAGTTTGTACTATAAGTTCTTTGTTGCTAGCTGGTATCAGAAGTCTCTTGGACAGTAACTGAGTTCCTGAAATACTCCTTCCCTCACTGTCCTTATGCCCTTGGGAGGATAAACAGACTTACCTATTAGCCAGTGGTGCTGAGAGCAGCTTGGCCAACAGTCCTGGCCGTTTTAGCTGGGAAGCCCTGTACAGACGGGGATGCAGTAACTTCTCTACAGGCTCATCCTTGGCTCTTTGTTTCCAAGCTTCTTCAAGCCCAGATGCTTCTGTTCTCTTAGCTCTGTGTTGAAGACCTCCTAGGTATACTCAGATGTGAACATGTCTAAAACTTGCCGGAGTGTGGCCTGTTAACATGAGTGGTAACTGGTTAAACTGAAAATATTTTGCACTTCCAAGCTGTCTAGTCTATCCTCTTGTCAAAGGTTGTCAGCCTGAGGGCAGAAACCGGGAGTGAAACAGCTCCTATATTGCTGCTGCTTGTAAGGCTGCATAAAAGTCAATTGGTGCTCATTTTGTTTTGACCTAATTGTGCTGGGCAGTGGGTGAGGAGCTGTTCCCAGGTGGCTGCCTTGTTCCCGTGTTGGGAACAGCAGTCTCCAGGGGAGATGGATAACTAGAGACAGAAACCTATTTGCTTGTGTCTGTTAATTCTACCACTCTTTGTAAGTCAAGATCCGTCACAAGCACCCTGAAGTCAAAAGGGAGCAAGAATTTATTCCTTAGGATTGTGTTGTTTTGGGGTGCCAAGTGTTACAGTCATTGTTAGAGAGTAACAGTGAATGCCACTGAATTTATACAGGGAACACAAAGGTGTTTACATGTATTAGTGGTGGCTAAAGTGGTACAAATCAGACTGGAACAAATTTTGGATGGGAATGTTTTAAGATTCAGAAATGCTTCAGATAACTCCTGCTAAATTTGTGTCACTCTGGTGACAGGAGTGACTCATGTGTGGCTGGTTTTCTGGGGACAAAGGAAAATCCCCCTCAACTTTGCCTTTGGCTCAGTGTGTTTCAGAAAGGGCAAAGCACTGCACGGGGTGGGTGAGGAGAGAGGAAACAAGTGTGAGGAGCAGCCCAGGGTCAGGGAGGAGAAGGTGCTGCAGGTGCCAAAGAGGTTCCCCTGCAACCCCTGGGTAGACCATGGTGGAGCAGGTATGGTCCCTGTGGGACCCCGTGCTGGAGAAGGTGGCGATTCCATGAACCTTAAGCCTTGAAGGGCTTAAGCTGGAGCAGGTTTATCCTGAAGAACTGCAACTCATGGAAAGGACCCATGCTGGAGCAGGGGAGAAGTGGGAGGAAGAAGGAGCATCAGAGAGCAACTGACCCATTCCCCTTCCTCCTGTGCTGCTTGGAACAGAGGGGAGGCAGAGGGGTTGTGTGTGAAAGCATGAAGTTGAATGTGGGTAAAAGAGGGGCAGGAGGGGAAGGTGATATTTTAATTTGTGTATGTTTCTTATTGTCAAAATCTATTTTAGTTGGCAGCTTGCTAAAACTGTACTGTCCTGGAGTAGGTTCTGGGAGACTTGCAGTGTTTTGTTGCTCTGTCACTGGATAATCTCAGGAAAATTGCTTTGTTTCACTGTCCCTCTGTTTCCCTATACCCATTTTGTAAAGTGTTCTCATACCTCTGGGTAAAAAAGTGCTGTGTTCTCATTGGCTCAAATGTAGAATCTTGTGTTTAATAATTCTAACCTGCTGGGTGTTTCTGTGGGCCTATCCTCCAGATACATATGGGTGGGAGCATAAACCAGAGTGACATAGCAATTTGAAACAGTTATTTAAAAAGAAGTAATGAAAATATTCTCATTTTGTTTCCTCCAGAACACAAGCCAATGTTCCCGAATATTCTGAAGAAGGGATACGTAGAAATTAGAAGAGACAATGACAGCTTCTGGCAAACCTGCTACGCTGAGCTCTCACCGTACAAACTCTACCTGTATTGCTTGGACAGCAGTGGCAACCAGACTCTTCCCACTGTGTATCCACTTGTGCATTTTCAGAGGGTGACTGTTATTGGTTGTGTTGAAACCAAGGTGGTGGACGCTGTCCTGTCGGACAACTCGCAGCTACAGCTGAAGGCGGAGTCCTCATGGGAGGCTTTGGACTGGGGACAGAAACTCTGGGAAGTGGTGCGTGCTTCTGTGCCTGCTTTCACAAGACAGCAGGAGAAACTGGAGAATGTGCCAAAGCCTGAAAGTAACAGTGACCCTTCTCCAACCAATGGATTGTTAGAGAAGCCTGTGGAGCTCTTCCTATCTGTGAATTTGACTGAAAACACTAAAGAGTACCAAAAAATTCTCAAATCAGGGACTCTTTATAGGTTAACTTTGCAGAATAACTGGAAAGCATTTACTTTTGTCCTGAACAGGTCTTATCTGATGGCATTCCAACCGGGTAGGCTTGATGAAGATCCTCTGCTAAGCTACAATGTTGATGTGTGCCTGTCAGTCCAGACAGATACTCAGGATGGCTGTGACTCTTGCTTTCAGGTCATTTTTCCTCAAGATGTCCTCCGCCTGCGTGCAGAGACTCGCCAGAGGGCCCAGGAGTGGATGGAGGCGTTGAGAGCAGCAGCCAATGCTACCAGAAGTTTAACTCAGAATCCACAGGTCACACTTAGGAACAAACCTGGAGACCGGCCCTTTGGAAACGAGCTTCGAAAGAGCAAGCGCCAGTCTGTGACCACCAGCTTCCTGAGCATCCTCACCACGCTGTCTCTGGAGAGAGGGCTCACAGTTCAGAGCTTCAAGTGTGCAGGTAAGCAACTAGGCTGCACCACCTGCACCTGCTTCCCTTCAGCAGGAAAAGAAAATCACCTGGAAGAGCAGGTGTGTGTTTTAGCAGCACCCGACTGTTCCCCGCCTCTCACTACTGCCACAGACACTTTGGGGCATTAGCCTTTCATTGCCCTCTACAAAAAGGGGAGAAAAGCCCATGGGATCTTCAGGGATTCACCTGCTCTGATGAGCAGTGCTGAAACATTAGATCCTGCACATGCAGCACCACATGGGCGAGACCTGCCTTAGAGGATGGCTGAGCTGTTTTCTTGATTCATGGTCCAGAAACAAAGGATCTGAATTCTGGGCATGATACAACTTCCCAGCTTTGAGCACTTCTGTTTATTACCTATCTGAATGCTTTCCTGTGTGACATGCCCAGGGTGGTCCTGCTTTAGCAGGGGGATTGAACTTGATGATCTCTGGAGGTACCTTCCAACCCCTAACATTCTATGATACTGTGTCTCTTCCAAGTCATTTATGGAACTCAGTTTGAGCTCTGGGCTTTCCAGGCAGTCTCTTCAAAGCGTGTATGTTTCCATGAGGCACTGTCATTTGACAAGGTGTGTTCTAGCACTGAGTTAAGTGTGAGCTCAGCTGCTGCCCAGTTCTTCCCTTGAGGCAGGGGTGAAAACATCACCTTAAGCCTCTGCATCTAATTGTAAATTTCAGTTAATTTGACTGCTGACTGTAGTCCTAGGCAAGATCACACTTTTATCCTGTTTGGGAATGATATGAAAATAGACCTGTGTGAATGTAGGTCATTGTCCTAGAGCAAGGACACCTTTCTGGAGTAAATTTGGGCACCTTCTGCCTAAACTACACTTTCTGTCTGGATTCAATGACTCTCACTTAGAAATCATCATCTATATTGAAAACAACTTTTCTGGAGGGTTTTTCCCTTTTGCTATGGGAGCTGTGAGGGGCCTGCCTCCTCCCCACTCTGCTCTGGGGTGGGGGGTCTGTTGAGGAGGTCTGCTGTTGCTCTGGAACTACATGTGGCTCTGGGGAGGTCTGTGTGGGCCCAGGACCTGCTGGCTGGTCTGAATTCTCTCCAAGGGAGACTTGAGCCCCAGAAATACTGGGCTGCCCTCAGAACTGGCTGTGGGTGCAGCTTTGTTTGGCTCTCTCTAGTAGTCACCTGCAGGTGGTGACATCTGACATCTCCACAGTGCCTGGCACCCACCTGGTAGCAGGAGCATGGTGAAGGCTGGCCTCACTGCACTTAGAATTTGATCGTAGTATTTGGGCTTCTGCCTGCTTCAGTTCTGTTCTTCCACAGAGTCTCTGTGTGACTTCATGTCAGTTTTTTTTCTGGGAGTAATGATATGTCAAACTACTGCTGAGACTGAAGGTGCCTGGGTGCCCTGGTAACTGATTATGTGACCTCTATAGGACAATGATCCTACCTTTAAGGATAGTCATGAGAGTGAATACTGCAGGGAGGCTCTGGGAATGGGTCAAATAAGAATCCCCAAGACAAATCTGGCCTGGTGTGTTCCCCAGCCTTGTGAACTCAAGAATACAGCAGAATTAACAGTCTCAATTTAAGGTAATGTTCTAAATGACATTAAAATTTTATTATTTTCTCCTAATTTCTTTTAACTAAAAGCTCTGTAGAGGAATATTTAGTAGTTTTGCTTCATCCTCTAACTGAAGTCCAGTAGAGTTTCAAGTGAGCATTTCCAGTGACCTCAAAAACAGGACCAGGCCCTGGTGTGGTAACAAAGTCTGTGTCTCCAGTGTGAAACTGGTCTTGCATTATGTAGTATGGGAGCAGACTTTTCTATGGGAAAGAGAGGATTCCCTCCTAAGCATGGGCTGATTCATTTGTACTCAGTTCTTTCCCATAGAAATAAGGTGCTTTGACTTTGCCAGTGGCCTCCGGGATTCCCTGTACTGGGGGGGAATGTGCAGCACCTACTATAGATGTGGCCCCTCTGCCGTCGCCGAGACTCCTCTTTGGGAGTCGGCTGGAACTCGTGGCTACAGCCACGGCGCAAAAGACATAAACAATTGCCATTATAACTGGGAGAAACTGGGGCGGCTTGCGTGGCGCGGCCAAGTCGGCGCTGAGGGGAGGGGAGTGGAGGGGCAGCCGCGCTGGGCAGGCCGGGCTGGCTCCCCGCGGGCGGGGCGCGCTTGGGCCCCGGGGCGGGCTGGGCCCCTGCGCGGGCGGCTCTTTAACCTGAGGGGCCTGCTGCTGGGAATTGCAGCCTGCGGCACGGAGAGGGCCCTGCTCGCCAGGGCTGGTGGGAGGGGTGAGCTTGGAAAGGATGAGGAGGGGGGTGGGAGGAAGAAAAGTTTTGCTGTGAATTCTTCAGCCATTTAGTGCAAATTCCTGTAATTACCGTCTTTGTGTCCTGTCCCAATGGCACATAATACAGCAGAAGCCTTTCCTAATTGAGACCTTACAGGAGGTACAAATCCCTCCTTTGTTCGGCCTGACAAATTAGTGCCAGAAAGTGGCAAGGTCCGAGTGTGAATCAAAGGCAAGCAACACAAAGATGGAACTTAAGGCTACAGTAATAACCCTCTCTAGTCCTGCAGGGGTGGGAGGGAAGGAAAAGTAATGACCAATGAAAAATGAAGGGTTTTCTTGTTGTAAATTCCCTTGACATGACAGCACCTCAGGGCTGCTTTATTTATTTAGGAAAAGCGATTAAATAGTAATACAACAGGGCAGACCATTGTCTCTCGAGCTACCCCCTTCCTACAGACCCCTGCTGCCTCGGCTAATTGATTGACAATGAACCTCTGATAAAGAAGGTTTGGGGAGAACCTGATGGGGATGGGTTGGTTTTGTTGTTTTGGTTTTGGGTTTTTTTTCCGTTTTCTCTTTGCAGTCTTCGTGAGGCTCCCCTCCCTGATTATATATTTTTTTTCTGTTTGAAATGCTCTCTGTATCCCCTTTTTTTTTTGTTTTTCCTTTTTTTGTTGTTTTTCCTTTTTTTCTTTCCTTTTTTTTTCCCCTTTTTTTTTTACTTTTTTTTCTCTTTTTTTTTTTTTTTCTTCCTTTACATTCATAGCAGCTTTTGAAGGGATTGCTCCCAGACAAACAGCTGACAGTCACAAGCAGGTAGGGAAAAATGCAAATCTCTGTGCCTTCCTGTTGACAAGTTTATCTTGGAGTCTGACTAGCACTTTTCAACTTGTGATATAAGCCAGAGCATCGGTGTCAGATGTAGTCATGGGGCAGAGGGGCCAAGATGTTGATACACTGGAGTCAGAAGGGCAGTCTGAAAAAAAAATTAATTCTTGATCAGCAGGTAAAAAAGATTTCCCCCACATTTCTAAATCTTTGTCTTACTTCAGAGGACAGGGCATTATTTCTCATAATTTCCAGGAATGCTCAAACAGGCCACTGAAGAACAGTGGAGTAACATGGGTTTTAGAAACACTTTTCCCTTTGCTGCCTTTATTATTTATAATTTTGGCTTGGAACAGCAATGCAAACATGGGGTTAACTAGAAGCTGCTGGCACTGGAGTGGCAGTTTCCTCTGTATGTTCATGTAACTGCAGGCTTGACCTTGCCCTGTTGCTGGGGTACAGCAGTGTTCCCATGTCCCCAGCTGGGGCTCTGAGCACGACTAGCATTTGTGTCTCAGGTGAGACTTTGGAGGGACCTACCCCTTGTCTCTGAAAGGATATGGAGTGAAAGTTGTTTGCTAGTCCAGGCTGGTAAATACAAGGTTTTATAGTTTATTCTTTAATATGTAGGCAACAAAAGACATACATCATGTTAGGATCATCTGTTGGGGTTCATTATTGTCATACTTTTTGTCATAATGTCATTGTTGTTAGACCTTTTTTTTTTTTCTACCTTGATTCAAGAGCAATCCCCTAGCTGTTTATGTTACAAACTTGGGGTGAAGTGGCTTCCATCAAAACATGTGTTTGGGGAGTGCAGCATCTTGCAGACAGCACTATTTGGTTGTGAGTACTCCAGTGGCTTTCCTCGCCTTGTTGGCCTGTCCATGGGCTCTTGCAGGTCTGTGAGGAAGCCCTCCTGGAGGTCTGTGAGGAGCAAATGTCCTCAGCTGCCCTTCACTGGTGCTGTTCCCTTGGCACGTGCCTTCACATTTCCATACACAGGGAAGACCAACAGCCTCTGCCTTTGGCTCCTGTTTTTGCATGGCTCCTGTTCTTTTCATGTCTCTCTTCCTTTTCATTTTTTCTCTCCCTATCCTTTATTAAGCCAAACACTTTTTTTTCAGATAAGTCAGTTATGTCTTCCTGGAACTCTTGTTGCTTCAACAGCAAGTCATAATGGATGTGGGAGTTTCTGCCTTCTGCAGAATGTGCTCTACACCCTTCTATTTGTCTGTGTGGCTTTCCTTAGTGCTCTCCTGGGGTGTCTTCTGTCTTTTCCTCCCTGCTTTCTCCACATCTCTTCACTTGCCAAAAAGATAAATATGGCTATTAGGGCTCCACTAACCTGCCTGGCTGAGCTGAACACTTGGTATAGAGAAGCTAAGGTTTCTAAACAGGCTATTTCCTGAGCTTCCAGCCCTGTCAAATTGAGCAGCAGGTGGAAAGCTGTTGGCTTTCAAGGAATCATTCTGCCTCTAGTGCTCTGATCAGGTGTGTAGAGGGGGGACAGTACAGTAGGGCAACATGCCCAGCTCACACATCCTCTGCATTAGCTCACCCCATGTGTCTGAAAACAGCCCCTACTGAGGTCAAAGTTCCTTTTTTTCCCCCTCTTTCAATGAACAGAAAGTATTTTTGTAATAGCATGCAAACCACAAAGTGTGATTAAATTTATTAAAAAAAAAAGGGGGGGGGAAAAAATTAGCCACGATGTTGACTTTGTTCAATGTCTCAAAAGGCTGTATAGCTAAAACTCAAATCCAGATGGTTGAAAAGCATGGGTGCTCCTTTCTTGAATTTAGCAAATACTTTGTGAACTGTCAGCACACCCAGAGCCTATTTGCATCATGTCACTGAAATAAAAACACTAGGGGACAAATCTTAGCGAATGTAGCTCAATAATAAAATACCAGAAGGTCCTCTGGAAGGTTGTCAGCACTCTTGTCACATTTTTAGTCCCCAGAGACAATGGTTCTCACCTGTCCAGGGCTTTTAGGATTGTGCTTTCTAAGTGCTGTATGTATTTTGTGCTTGGTTTCATTTCAATTGATCTCTTTGTTCCAAGGCTTCAGCAGCTTTTTGCCTTCCCTGTATTTGAGACTCTGTAAAATCCCCTGAGAATGTGTTTTGCACTGTAAAGGTTTTATTGTATAAGAGACAATGAAACTTTACTTTGGACTGCAGTCTTCCAGTCTTGTCTGTGACTTTCAGGCTCTGTTTCTATTGATTCAAAAGTAAAACTTCCCCTGCTAACAGTGATATTTCTAAACTCTTATTCTTTGCTAGCTAAAACCATCTGAGCAGAAAAAACCATCATCCCTGTCTAAATTAGTATTTGGAAAATGCACCGTGTCTAAACAAGACACTGACTTGCTCTCAGGAGTGGGGGGAAGGTTTCCAAACAAGGGTGACTTGAATTTGTGTAGCAAGGAGTATTGATCTTGCATCAAACCTGTCTGTTTCAAAACACGAGGTGACTGGTCCACAGTGCTTTGCCATATGACAGCTCTTGCCTGGGGCAAGGTCAGAAGATACCACTTGGTATCTCTTTAACTTGCTTGAGTTGATAAAACCTGTTGCCAGTGATCAGTTATGATCACAGAAGCCATTTAATCTTCAGCAGTAAGGTGTATGATCTCTTAATGCAATGTTGAGAGACTTGGCTAGGGGAAATGGCAGTGAAAACAAGTAGCTTTGTTTAAGATGGTAGAAGTTGAGGTCCTTCATCTTCCTGGGATTTGGCCGTTATCTTTGCAGTGTGAGATTTTCCCCTTCAGAGGATTTGGTTTGCAGTTGGCCTGCTGCTGCCCAGAAGGGAGCAAAGGGATCCCCTGTTAGTGCTGCTCTGGAGAAAAAGCTGCACATTGCAGAGTGTGTTCCCAGTGCATCAGAACATCTGTGCAGGTGGCAGCCTCCAGGGACAAACACTGGAGGAAAACCACTGCTTTGGGAAAAATAGTGCCCTGGATGGGGCATTTGTGTGTGCTCCAGTGTGGGCTTCTCCCCTTCTGCCACCTACCAAAGCAGTGTTACTGGCAAAACAATTGCACGTGGATCAGAGTGGGGGAATGTAAAAAGTTACAGAACAAACCACAGACAGACTAGTGAGAAAGCTTCAGGTTCTGTGCCTGGGCTTCTGCAGTGTCAACAGACTCTGACACGTGCCTGTGCTGTTTAAATCTGAGCAGTGTCCATGCCCAGGTAGGGCTGTGGTAGAGGTGTGAGACCAAAAAGACATGCAGCCAAATAGCAAAGCTGTGTAACCACACTTACTGTGCAGTTGTTTCTCACGTTAAAAGGAGGTGCAGAGCCAGCTCTGTATTCAAACAGAACAGAGCTGATTGTTTCTTGCTGTGTTCATAGCTGCTGTACTAAACAGAACTTAAACCAGGTAGCCTTTGGTGGAAGTAAATGAGTGGTGCAGGGGTAAGTGGTCTTCAGACTGACTGCAGAGCAGAAATGAAAAGTGAGTTAAGTAGAGACTCTTTGCTCAATTACCTGGCTGCAGCTGAGGACACTGGCACCAGCTTTTGCTGTGGTCACACAAACTCTGCTCTTTGCCCTCTTCTCTTGTCTACCTTCTCAGCATATAAAACCAAGCATGGGTGTAATCAACTGTAGGAATGGTTATACATACCATTGTGTAAGTCAAATTATCCACTTATTCCCAGCTGGCAGACTTCAGGACCTGGCCCAGAGAGTGTGTTCAGTTCTGACTAAAAAGCTGATTAATTACTGAATCCTGACAATAGGTCATTCCATGGGAGCTCCCATTCCCTTCTGTAAGACAGTACTTAAGAGTCTCAGCAAAGCACCAGATATCAGGGAATAATCCTATAAGGGCATGAGGGAAAGAACAGCAAATTAGGTTGAGGTGTTCATCCTCAGCTCTGGTGTTCTGGGAATGGGGAGAAAGGAGTTGAGAGGATGCACTGGGAAAATGCAAGCTGACCATGTATTAAAGGTTTCACAAGCTATGACTGTGTGTGAAGTGCATCTGCATAGCTGCTTGTAATTTCCTCAGAGCAAGTTCTCTGGGAAGAATGGCATCTCCACCCTTCTTGGCATTTAATACTAAAGGTAAAAAGAATCTGTATTGTGGTGAAATTTAAGTGGGGAAATCCAAACAAAAATCCAGTTTCCAAAATCCAGTTTGTTGCAGCTGTTTGATACACAGATGGTATTTTTTTAGTCCTGATTTATCAATGAAATGTTATTCTTCACTTACACATCCAAAGTGCAAGCTTACATGTTGGCATTTCTGTTTTTTTTTTTCAGTGTTATATTTGCATGCTTAACTACTTTAATTGGGAGGGCAGAATTTAGCTGTGTATCTGTGCTCTCTTCCACAGAGGAGGTGTGATACAAACATGCAGGGTGTTGTGTATCACCTGTCGTGTTTCCACCAGTGATTGGTTTATTTTTTTTCTTGATTGTTCATCTTCTTGGAGAGGATCACAGCTCTGTGTGTTCAGCATATCTGACGTAAAGGGTGTTGTTTACTTTGCCTGCCACTAGCAATTTAAATATTGGATGTCTACACTAATCCAATCTTCACTGATTGGAAGAAGGCCTGGGTGCCTAGGGGAAGATGCATCTCATCTGCCTGGGAGGGATGCTCTACAGCACTGTGCCTGAGACAGCACTAGGAGGGTGGGATGGGTCACTCTCTGGAGTGACCTGTCTCCCCAGCCCAGGCTAGAGCCCACAGCCAGCAAGCCTGGACTGGGTAAGCTGTGTGAGCTGAGCTGGAGGGTTTGAGCCAAGAAAGACAGGACTGTGCATTGTTAAGTTCACATGGCACTAGTGAAGATGGGAAGGCTGTACCTCAGGCAAGGTTGCTGTTGACTGGAAACATGTAGCCCAGCCTTAGGAGTCTGGGACTCCAAAAATGAGCCTGGGAGATGGGGACTAGTGAACCCTTCCTTATTTCTGGAGAAGATGATCTAGATAATAATTAAAGTGGTATTTGTACATTACTGACAGAAATAATATGAGGTTTATATGCTACTTAGATAATTATAACTGGATAGGGTCAAACCCACAAGGCTTCAGCAGGGAAAATTTTCTGCCTTTAATTTGAAGTTTTGTTGTGGGTTTTTTTTAAAGGCTGTAAGAAGCTGACAAAAAAATAGGCAAGGTGGGTTAAGTGTCAGACTTTGCTTGCAGGTTTAAGAGGTTTTGGTTATTTTTTTACTAAGATAATTGCTTTGGGAAAAAAAAAGTAATGCTGTGATAAAATGTGTAATGCAAATTCAAACCTGGGTAGGCATGAGGGAGAACTGAGCTGCATTCCTAGTATGTCTTCCTCATGAATTTGAGTTCTTTATAGAATCATAGCAGGATTTGAGTTGAAAGGAACCTTTAGCTGTTCCTTTTGCAAGTTCAGGAAGAAGTTGCCCTTGGTGAAGCTATTCTGGAATCCTGTCCAACATGTGCCTTAGCATAGCTCCTGGGAGGACAGGAGTTTTCCCCTGGAGGGGTAAAGTGGAATAGATGCAGAGGAGCACTAGGCTGGCCAGTGACAGAGGTAATTCTCTCCTCTTTCTGTTTGTGCTGAGAAGCTAGAGCAATATTCTGTCTCTGAACACTGAGCATTTGTTGCTGTGCTCCTTCTGCTTAGTTTGCTTTATGGCTTTATCAAGCTGAAAGCCTTTTGAAGTCTGTGGGTAATTTTCTTCATATTGTATGTTGTTCCTAAATGAATTAGCTTCTAAGCTAATCTGTCACAGATTTAATTATGGTGCACAATCACAAGGGAATTGCTTTTTCCTGATACTAAGCAAGGAATGTTATTGAATAATGAAAACAGTTATATGCTTAATTCTAGTTTGGTCTTCCACTTCCTCTATTTCACTGTGGAGCTGCTCCAATCTTTTCTTGCTAAAAGATTAAAGAAAAAGATATCTAGATAAAAGGAATAGTTGGGTTTATCTTCCTTGACCATAAGAGTATGCAGCACCCTCATAAGTGGCAGAAATGGTGTTTTCCATGCTTGGCAGAACAGGTATTGTATCTAGGTGTCTTGGACTCCTCCTCCATACTATCATCACCACCACCTTAAGTCAAAGAGAGAGACTTGTTACAACTTTTTAATCTCGTCTTCCTGTACTTCTTTCTTCCTGGAGTCTTAGCACTTGGGGATGAGCCTCTTGATCTTGATACTCCTGCTCTGCTGACAGGCTTATTGTTGAGAGGGCTTCATCTGTGCCCAGCAGCACTTTCTTGCAGCTATTTTTGCTAACCCCTATTTTCTTTGCTTGATTCCTAGGTTGTTTTGTTACATTTTCTGTGCTGAAAGGTTTGGGATTACTCCTTCCCTCTCTTTACTAGCAGCATACATGTAGCTACACTTCTCTCTGTGGCTTGCTCTCTAACATCCTTTAGGCAGGGATGATTTGGGGTATTAGTAAATATGATGTTATTCTCCTTGGTCCAGGCTCAGAGTTTGCCAGACCTTTGTACAGAAGTGATCTGGATAATATTCTGTGAGCATTAGGAATAGGTGAGAGAGGCTTGATGAATGTTGTGCTGCTTTCAACCCCCGTCCTGTGGAAGGTGCTTTCTCTAGCTATGGGCAAGTAAATATTCTCTCTGCAAACATGAAATGGTCCCCTCCCCAGCCCTAAACTGTTGTGTTACTGATCTCTGAGGTGGTCAGCATCTGACTGTCTTGCTGGAAGGGGTGCTCAAGAGTTTAATGCCAGGAATTGGCACTAACTTTGCTGCTGGTAAACATAAAGGCAGGCTTATGTGCCTCAGTGTCCAGGTGCAGGATTTCCAAGGGCATTAAGCCACAAGCTATTCCTTCCTACTCTTCCTTCTCTTTCACCCTTGTTCTGGTTTTTTTTCCATCTTAAAAAAACAAAGTAGCATAAGTGGTCTATGACACAGAAATATGTTTGTCACACTTTGAACTGCATAACATCAAAGAAAATCAGTGCTTTGATAACTTGATTTGAAAGGATTGTAGAAATAGCCATCATTATGAATCACAACAGATAGGAATGAAAAAGATGGTGATTTTCAAACAGCAGAGCTTGCAAGGTACAAGAAAATGTAAGGTAGGTGCCAGTGCCACGTTCTTATCTGAAATACTCAGCCTCAAATCTGTTCTGTAGTTTGCAGAATACTATTTACTTGAGGATATGAGGAGAAATGAGAAATGCTCTGTGGAATAATATGTTTCTGAGGAATAAGGAAACAAACATGGGCTTAGAGAAGGGCTGGAGTAAGGGAGAAAGCAATGCATGCTCTTTGGGTAGGAACTTCTTCCACTTTTTCCTCTTTATAAAACCACTCTTCCTGAAGGGAAAGAGGAGGAGCATAAGGAGGAGGAGAGAAGCCACCTCAGCACTTCTTTGCTTTGTCATTCCTCTCCTGAGAGGAAACTCTCCATGGACTGGAATGAGTTTCTGGCTCTAGGAGGTTGCAAGAAATTGGGCCTTAAAATGGTGACTTCTCAACTGCGATCGTTTTCGTTTGGGAAGTTGGCAATTCAGATATGAAGTTGTGGGCTTCTGAGTTCTGCTAATGTTTACTATACAGAAATGATTTCTCCACTGATCATAGTTTGCAGTCATAATATTTGGGGTTTCTGTTTGGTTGTTAGCCGAAATCACCTGTTTGCATTAATTGTGGTGTTATGCCACTGGAGATAAATGTTTATACATATGCTCAGATCTTACCAATGGTAAAGGAGGAGACATTAACATGAGTGTCTCTTTCATCAACTCACCCATTTAAGTATTTGTCTTTTTCAAGAAGCTGCAGATCCTCAGTTCAAGAAAAAGGGAAGGACGAGAGGGAGATGAAACAGGACACATCCCACACTGATTCACTTGATAGCATGTGTTGCAGGGAATCAATGTCCAAATGGTTCTGAAGTGTGGAAGGGGAGGAAGTGAACTAACTGTTGATCAGTTTATTCTGATTATTTTCATTAGAGCAGAGGGGACATGGTAGCATCAGCTAATGGAGAGAAGGAGGAGTCCAATTTATGCCTGAAGTAGTTGAGCTGCAGTCTCACCTCAAATCAGGATAATTTCTACTGGAGTTAAAAGATGCCTTCAGTGGGAGAAGTTCCATAATTACACTAAACAAAAGCAATTATACTGACAAAATCAGCCAGTCCACTGACTTGTGCCTGAAAAGAACTCTGTTAAACCAATGCTTTTGCCAAAACAGTGTTGTACAAGGGCTCTGCTCATCAGCATTACTAACCAGCTCCAGCAGAGACAGTCTGAGCATACAACACATGCTAGAGTGGGGCTCTGGTGTTGTCTGTAGCTGTAGGTGTCACACAGGGACACTCGTGTTTGAAGGGATAGCAGAACTGTGTGCTGTGTCCAAGAGGTGTTGATAACAACCACAGACATCTTATTGTATCTTTTCCAAACATTTTTAGCCTCACTTCATGAGCAGGTTGTTTTATGTGACTGTGCTGTCTGTCTTCAGCCCTCCTCTCTAATACTTGAGCCTGTTGGCTTGTTTTACTCACAGCAGAGAGGCAGACAGAGGTGTCAAATACATTGAGTTTCTATGTGTTTTGTGAAAACAGGTGGTGAGGTGAAGGGGAGCTCTGCATTAGTTCTTTCCAACCAAAGCAGCAACTTTTGAATGCATTGTTTTACCCCAGGGACTCCACACAAGAGGGCATGGGAAGAGGCAAGGGATCCAGCTGTGAAAAAAGTATCAGGCAGACCTCAGACCTTGTAAGACACAGGGTAATCCAGTCATGAGGAAAAGAAAAACCTGCAGGAAACTGAGCTGGCAAGGAGACTACTGCTAGTCAAGGACTGCTTGTTCTCAGTGTGACTGCTGCTCACAGTTATGGTCTGACTGTGGTTTGCCTTGGCCGTGCTGATTCTGTGGCCAAATCCTACCTGCCAAGTCACCATCCCTTCTGAGTGTCATCAGGAGCTGGTTTGTGCTCCTCCAGGCAGCCAGTGCTGGCCCATTCTGCTGTGGGGAAAATGGGAGCTGTTTGGAGCAAGCACACGCTGCTTCTCTGGTCTGGAGTTTTCTGTCTAAGCTGCAGGCCATGGCTGTAAGATGACCATGGCTTTTAAATGCCCAGTGTCTCTAAGGTGGTCTTTTGTCTTTATTTCCTGAGAAATGCTAATAATAATTACTTATCTTACTGCCTCCTGACTGTACCTCTGGCATGGTGTACCAACCCAGGCTTTTTCCCCTCTCTCTTCTCCAGGCTGTCAGCGCTCCATAGGCTTGTCCAATGGGAAAGCCAAGGTGTGCAGCTACAGTGGATGGTACTACTGCAGCACTTGCCATGTGGATGACAGCTTCCTCATCCCTGCACGGCTGGTTCATAACTGGGACACTTCCAAGTACAAGGTAATCTCTCTGCACTTTGCCTTGCTAGCAAGTGAATGGAATTGCTCTTTAGAGAGAAACTCAGCCATTGCAACAGGTTGAAGGTTACAGGCTCCTCATACTGGCTTCTCTGTCCCACAGTCTCTGGTGGCTCTTTCTCACATGGTGTCTGCAAGGCCCAGGATGCCTGGTCTCTTGGCATGAATACTTTGAGGACACTAGAAGGACGTTGCTGCAACACTTATTTGGACCAAACAGGCAAAGAGAACAGAGACACATAAGCAGCTTCTCTAAAACTTCAATAATCTGCTGTTTGCTGCTTCCTTGGTGGCTGGTTGCTGGATGACAGTGACAACTGATCACGTGCCTCAAAGTGGTATGCCAACAAACATGGCAGCAGTGTTGTTTTGCCATCCATAAAGCAACAGGCAGCATATGCTGAAAAAGAACAAACTCATAAGGGACCCAGACCATGCTAGAGCTTCAGACCTAGCAGCCACTGTTAGGGGAGGCTGTTTGATGTTTTGTGTCTGTGAATATTATTATGGGCTATTTGAAAAGGAAAAAATAACCATTAAATGCCCTATTAGAGAGACATATCTCTCTTGAAGGAAAAAAAATGTCAGACAGTGAGATTATTAAAAGGTAGAGACTGCCATCAGGAAAACAATAGTTTTACATGTGAAATGAGAGTTACAAAGTTCCTACATTCATTGAAAAATGAGTCCACTGTAATTTCACTATAACAGCGAGAATTTATCCATTTGCACTTTTTGTAGACAGCAGAACAACTATGAGGTGGTTTGGGAACAAAAGCAAATTCTGTGCAGGTGCTTTACCAGTGTCTGTGCCAAAGTGGATTTAAGAAAGGAACACCTCCCTTAGGTGGAAAAACACTACAGGATCCCCAGCTATTAGAGCAGAAAGTAAGCCAGGGAGGGAAGGTGAAGAGGATATTGTGAAGTGTCAGTGTGACAGTTGAGCTGAAAGCAGTGGCTGGATCTCTGCTGTGTATAGTGTTAAAATGATAAGTAGTTTTTGTTACTTTTGTAAAATCTTTGGGATTTTCCCCTTTCTGTTCAATTCTGTATATATATATACTTTTATTTCTGTCCCTGCTTTGCCTCCATGGGAACTAAAGAGTACTTTTCTGAGTAGAGCCCATACTGCACTTCTATATCCACATCTCCTTTCTCCATTCAGAGATAAGGTCTGATGTTTATTTCTTCTGTGTGGTCTAAAAGGCAATTTAGTACTGACTGCTGCACTTAATAGTTACAGTGAAACTGCATGATTCCTTACTTGTCTATCAATTAAATGTGCTGATTTGGTGAAGACAGGTATCCTGTCCCATTTCCTTGAGGTGATCTTGGTAGTAATAATTTTCTTTGGGCTCATTTCTAAAGGAAGATCACCTAATTTATCAGCATTTTCCTTCCCATAGTTGGCCAGCATGCCTACACAAAGCTGTACAGCAACAGCCCAAAATTAAGCTAAACAACAGAGCTCCTCCTAAATGCATGGCCCTGCCCCCCAGAGGTAGCACAGCAATGCTAGAAGTGGAGCTGAAAGTGGTGACTTGCTCCTAGCCAGATTCCCAGCATATGCCAGAGAGGTCCTGCAGGAAAAAAAAAACCCACAGCACATTTGATGGGCAGAACTGAAACATGGCTTCAAGTCTTCAAAAGCTTCCATGTTTCACAGTCTGAAATGTGCCTGTCAGTCCACCAAATCAAAAGAAAGTGAACAAAGAGTTGGAAAATGTGCACTCCTTCCCACTGCTGCCTTTTCCCTGCCTATGCAGGGGCTTCTGGGTTTCCTATCTGTCTGTGGTAAAGCAAGCATCAAGAGGTACTCTAGGACCTGAGCTTCTGTGATCATATAGTGTAATTTGGGCATCTTTCTCTTTTATTTCGTGGACCCCTAGACATCTGAGCAGCAACTGTAAACTGTTTTGTTTGGAGAAGTTTTGAATGGAGAAGTTCTTGTCTTCTATTGGCAAGACAGGTCATGAAAAATCAGAAGAGGTAGAAATCTGCAGAGTGGTGTCTTCCCATACCCAGGACCTTGAAAAATAACAGTGCACTTAACACCTGAAAGCACATGGATAGGAAAAGGAAAATCCCCTTGACTGCAGTGGAAGCTCTTTGCATCTTCCTACTTCTTCTGGCTTATTTAACAGGTTTGTCCAGTAAAACTGGGGGTTTGTGAGCTTGCTAGTTACTTGCACTGGGATACTGGCTGTTAGCAAGCAGATTATTGTGACTGCCTGACCCTTCCCATTTTAAGACTGCATTTCAGCTGCTTGTAGCTTTGCTGTGATAGGCAGCATGTTTTACATGACCTGTTTGCCTGTCTCAGGTGTGCAGAGTGAACTGACACCTGCCTGTCAGCCAGTGATGCTGCACAAAATGACTCCTCTGCAGCCACTGCTCTGCAGGAGCCTTGTGTCAAACAGCAGAGAGGTTTGCTTGACTCCTCTCTCCTCAGACACTCTGTTCAGACCATGCAGCACCAGAGCCACGCAGCAATACTGTCATCACAGTGCACAAAAAGTCATTGCAGAGTCACTCAGGTGACCTCAATTCTGGCATTTTGTACATTTCTTTCTTCTTACTGTTGCAGCCTGGGCAGGGTTGCCCTGTGCAGGGTACAGTGTGCACAGGCTGAAGGACTGTGTTATCCAGTGGCTGTAGGATTAGTCAGTAATCACCCTCTGGTTCCCCAGACAGCAGGGCAGGTGGCTGAGGAGCACATCACCTCAGCAGGGGTTTGAAGCAAGATGTCACTGGGCACCAGGTCTTCCTAGTGGGAGGTACTAGTGACTGTACCAAGCATTCATGTGCCTCCTAAGGAATCACTGAATAGGTGGCTTAATTTGCCCATTGATGAGAGAGGAGTACTATAGGTACAGCAGCTGTCAAGGGACAGCAGAGATATTTCAGTTTAATGATTGTAAAAGCAGGTTATTTATTAGCAGTCTCTTGTGCACTGCAGTTAGCACGTCTAATAAAACATCAGCATGGCTAGTGTTAGGAAACTTGACTTATTTGGTGTTTGTAGAGTTTTAATCTACAAAATCCAAGTTGATTTTGCTGCTACATACAGAGCATGTTGCTGTGCTTCCATTGGTGGGAAGGCTGGCCTTGGCAGGATTTTTTAACATTTTTATAATGCATTGTGAAAAGCTTACAGGGGGGGGATAATTTTCCCTGAAAGTAGCTAGTAACTTGTGCTGGCTTTGGAAGTGGTGCTGTTTATAAGGATGTATACTGCTTTTACCTCCTTCCTACCTTACAGCACCAAAAGAGAAATAACATCCTAAGTCTGAAGAAGCTGTGGTGTACCCTTTCTCCTTTTGTTAGCCTAATTCATCCCTCCCTCCCTGACTCAGTATAAATAGTGATTTAAAGGTCCAGGAGGACTAATTGAATTGTGGAACAAATAATATTTCTGAGCTGCAAATCACTTGAAACTGTGCTACATTTTGGATAATCACATCATGTCTTTTCCAGCTGTGAGAAAAAGCAGAAATAAGGAATGATAGGGAATTTGGTCTTCTCACCTCAGAAACAGGAGTATCTTTTCTAGTGGGAACAAAAGTCCTATTAATTTATGAAGATGACAGTAGCTCTTTGCAGCTGGAGATAGAAAGGCATAAGAAACATTTCTCGCAGATGAGATACGTTTGCTGTATTTGAAAAACAAAACACAACATCTTGTTAGATATGCTTCTGATTATTTATTTTTTTTTTACATAATTTTAGCCATGCTGGCCAAGCATGGAACAAATGGGACTAGTACTTTATACTGCAGTTCTGTACCCTGGGATAGTAATTGGATTTGCAGTGTGTATGTTTCCTTTTCTAATGTTGTGTTTTGGCACTTAATTTATCACTTGCTTTTTGCCAAAAGGAAAACAGCAAACAAACAGAAAAAAATATTAACAGGAGGAAACTTGGTAATCAGTTTTTAGACTTGAAAAACACCTAATAAGCTATGACACCCTGCAGTGAAAACGTGTGGCTGCAAATATTGCTCTACTTCAGGTAAATAAGCTCACGTACACAACTTTGATGGGCTTGATGAAGTTTGACTTGGCTTTAAGCAGAGAGGGTTGGATCTCTCTCAGCTCTGTCTTCATCTGTAATTGGTAACAGAGTAAGTATTCAGATGTAGAGAATAGCTGACAGATCACAGAGGGGAAGATCTGCTTATAAACTGATGGCTTTATTTCTCAGGTATCAAAGCAAGCCAAAGAGTTCCTGGAATATGTTTATGAGGAGCCACTGATTGATATCCAGCAGGAAAATCCCATGTTGTACAAGCATGTTGAACCTCTGGCAACCGTTGTCCGCCTGAGACAGCAGCTCAAATCTCTCCGAGCCTATTTGTTCAGCTGCAGAGCAGCAGTGGCTGAAGATCTGCGTAGAAGGTAAGAAACACAAGCAGCATATGGCACAAGAATGTAGTTTCCTTGTCATCTTGCTTTTCTTCTTTCATTTTTCTTCCTCACAGTCTAGTTCTGAAGGTGCTACTGGTTTAGAAAGATGCTGTGCGTGTATCTGACTGGGTTATCTACTGCCTGAGAAAAGGGTTTTGTAGGCTCTCAGTATTTGAAGTTCTTGACAACTGTTAGCCCAGGAATCACACCTCTTGGTCAGCATCTTTTACTCCTCCTCAGGCATCCTAGCTGTGAATATTCTCAGTTAGGTGGGATGGCTCATGCTCCCTGCCATGGCATTGCAGTGTGGTAGCCACTGCTGGGACATCCAGATCACCTCACAGTATGGCAAAGCATGGGAGAGGCCAGAGTCAACCACCCAGTTGCAGTGTTTCTGTCCTCTTCTGTGATACACACTCACACAGAGGCAGAGGCCAGATAGTACCCTGCACGTGGCTACCATATGATCTGTGTGACACCAGAGCAGTTGTGCTCTTGCTCAGCTGCTTTCTTTTCCATCCATGATATGGCTGTTCTGAGTGGTTTTGTTTATTGGAAAACACAAGGTCACAAGACAGCAGAAGATGTTTCACATTGAGTTTTCTGTTTATTGGAAACATCAGTTTTATAAACACTTAGTTTCATTTTAGAAGTGCCATATCTTAGTCCAGTCTGCTGCTGCATTTTCCTAATGATCTAAAAATGAACAATCCATCAAGCCACAGTTGTGACCTTAAAAAAGCCCAGTTACTTTTGTCATGGATCCCCAAAAGAAATAGGGAGATACCTCTGCCCATGCCATACTGTGAGCTGATCACACCAAGCATGTACAGCTGGTGTGATGGTAAATGGATCTGTAAGCATTTGTATTCCCCCAAGTTTGTAAATAAGACAACAGCACAAATAGGAAAGCCTCTGCTTTGGAATTCTGAGCTGCCAAGGGGAATGACACCAGTGTCTGTGTTTTGAACGTGGTTTTTAAGGGATGGGGGAGCTGAATTCTCTGGGAGGGAGAGTGAGGCTGCACTACTGTCTTTATCCCAGGTAAGGAGTTAGGCAGTCTGCTGTTTTGTTACACAACCTGTATCACTGCTGGAACACCTAGGAGAAGGATATAACAACAGGTTTCTGGGGGGCACTATGGAGTTCTTGTGTCAGATTCACTGTGTGTTACTATGTGTTTCTCTATTGCTGCTCAATTTCTGTTATTTGATAGGGCAGCTTACAGCATTTTAAACTTTGGAGTTTTACTTCTTTCCTTCTAGAGGATGGTATTATCTTGCAGAGCTGTTTTGCTATTCAGCTGTAGTAATTTTCCAATGCCATCCTCTTCAAATGCAATAAAACAAGAAGGACAATAAGATTTGTGAAGGCTGCTGTTCAGAAAAAGTGACAGAAATTATGCTTTCTGATTAATGCTGAAGAAAATAATATCCTGATTAAAATAGACAGGAGGAGGCATGAGACTGAATGGACTTGGGTAAGAGAGTAAAAGAATAGAGATCAAAGGAGGCCTAAGCAGATAAATCAATGGACCAGAGACAAAGGGATGAGGAGAAGGAGGAGATTCAAAGAGGATCTCAGGAAATTTAATGAAGAAACCAGAACAAAGAGGGAGCCCAAAAACCTACCTCCTAATAGGAGAGATGACAAGTGCTGAGGAAATGCAGAGAAGAGAGAAGGGACAAAAATTAGCACAGAAATGTGCACGTGGTCCTTTCCTGGAGCGAAGGGGAGAGAGCAAAACCTGTCTGTACCAAAATGAAACACCTAGGATGGCAGAAGGGGAAACTGGGAATTACTCCAAATGCTCCCTTTTGGGATCCCTCTAAGGATTCCTTCACAGTGCCTCCAATTAAAGTTCTCTGGGCTGGATAATAGGACCTCATCCCAGGAAGGGTTTGCTTTTTTTACTAGGAAAACATCTCCAGTTTGGTAGGACTTGTTAGAAGTGCTGTAAAAGTCACTGAAGGAATGTAAAAAACACATGAAGTCCAGCTCCTTTCTGCTCTGTGAAATCTCTGTTGGGATAGGTTTGGTGCTCAGTTGGTCCCTCTGGTCTCATCTTAAGAGGTTTGCAGAGATGGAAAGGAATAAAAGTTCTTTCCCCAGAAGGATATATCCCTTGCTCAAAACTGGTCCCAGTGGATTTGTTTTCTGTGTATCACATACCTGCATATCACAGTGCAGAGACATTCACTATGAATGTGATGGCTTTATAGAGCACAGCTGAAAAGCAAACAAAGAAAATATGTGATTTAAATTCCCCTTTGGCTCATTGCATGTGCAAGTTGCAAGAAAAGGAGGAGTTTAAACTATATGGTGAGACAGCATTCCTAAATTTAGTACTGCTCCCTAGTTAGAAATGAAAGGCTGGGGGAGACAATCCAGTTATCTGTCCTGCTCTAAAACCATTCTTTTTCTGCTTGGTCTTCACCTTAGTATGTAAATGACAATTAATCACAAGAAAGTGAACACAGCATCTTGAAGACCTGTCAGACCCATATAAACAGACTGAAACAAACTGTTACTTTTGCTGTCTAGGGAGAACTAAAAACAGACTGATTAATTGTATTGGCACCTTGCTGCCTTTGGGACACTGATAGAGCCTGCCTTATTAGGGAAAAGCAGATCACTCTGAGGTTTCATTTATTAATACTATTTGCATTATCATCTTCTTTAAATCTATACCTTGCTCTTGGACCATCATCATGAAATGAATATGGCAATGAAGTTGGAAATTCTTGGTGTCCTCTGGGAAGACAAAACTGTTTACAGTGCTTACAAGTAACTTTTTCTGAAGAATTCCAGATGGCTATAAACCAGGTTAGCTCAGGATCTAGTTAGCTTAAATGTGGAAATATTATTTATAATGCTTGGTGCTCATAGGTGTTTTGGGAACTCTGAAACTTGGCATCTAGCAGGGAACTCGGGGCTGAACCACACTGTGAGTTTTGAAGAAGCAAGTGACTAGAAAGAAAGGAAGAAAAAATGAAGAAAGGAAAAAAAGTAGAAGAAATCCTAAAAGTATCTAGAAGACTTACAATGAAAGCAGTCTTCATCAGCTATAATGATTTGTTCTGAATCCATAGCTCAAATGGATTCTAAGTTCTTTTTATATGTGCAAGGGAAACAAATAAAGGACTGAGGTTTGTCTGGGAGGAGCAATGTAGGGCCCTCCACCGGTGTGTATCAGCAGCATTCCTCTGCTGTGAGCCAGCTGAGACTCCCAGCCTGTTGCTCAGCTCCCTGTTTTACAAGGGAGGTTGTTATGCCTAGTTTGCTGGGGATGTCACCTTAGGATTGCAACAGGCATCATTTGCCTACAATGTCTTTACTCAACAAGTTCTTGCTTGTTGTAGTTGCCTTGCTTATGGGGATGCTGTTCAGGCAGAAACACACAAGAGCAAAATTGAGAGCCAATGCAGAATTAGTAGAAGGGGAGCTGTACAGATCACACCACCACCTGTAGATTGTGGGATGGTGGCTGATGGCTGAATGTCACAGACAAACAAAATGGAGTCAATAAAACTGATAGCAAGGAAAGAGTGAGTCCATTAAATAATGAGGCTATTCTGTGCAGCCATGCTGAATGATATGTGTTTTATTCTGGTTTTCCTTTCTTCCTTTTATGTCTAGACATAAGACAGACTAACACTGTGTCCATATGCACTGTGGTTTTGTCATAGTTGAAGGCTCTTCAGGTCAAGTGACTGTCAGAATGATTCTTGGGGAAGTCTTCAGGCACCTCTGTCTCTTGTAGGGTGGCCAGCTGGTTAACCTTGGAGCTCTCTCTGCTCTCTGCTCCCAGCTGTACCCCTAAACGTGCAGTTCAGGTGTTGTTCAGATATTTTAGACAAACAGCAGCAACACAAGGTAAATGTCCTTCAGCACATTGCCCTGTACATTTCTGCTCATGGCAGTGCCCTCACTCTGTAAGAACATTGTCTGAAGGGTGATGAGAAACTATTTGGAAAAATTTCCCTCTTATTCCTCGCCCTTCTCTGATACCATTTGTCCATCAGCTCCAGAACAGCAATGCACTAGTTTTACCCTTGCAAAACCCCAGTGCTGGGCACATGACTTAGTGTTTTAGGGGAAAACCCCATGAGAGCTTGCTGCTGCAGCAGGAGGTTAAAGGTAGAGCTGCAGAGCCGCAGGCGCGTGGTCCCGGCTGAGCCGGCCTCTGTCAGCACGATGCGAAACAAGCCCAAATTCAGTTATGCTGAACAATAGAGTCTTGTCACTTCCTACAGTGAGGCCTTAGACATATCACTTCTGACACAGGAGCAGGTTACTTTCAAAATATTTGTGTGGCAATTGGGGAACCTGTCTAAACACATCACAGGAATCCTGATTGATCTTATGCAATCACTATACCACCAAATACCACACATATGTGAAGCCAGGACTATGTCATCTTTCAGACCAAGGACAACAAAAGGTCATTAAGTCATGTCCAGACTGTCAAAGGAAACTGTTTTCTCCGTTTTCTTTGCAATGGACAGGCCATTTGGAAAATCCCAAAGCAGGAGAACAAAGACACAACTTGTGAGAGCAGTAGACTTCAATAAGAAAGCACGAGCAGGAAGGGAACAGCAGAAGGACGTGATTTCATAACGCTCAGAGCTCTGATTTAACAGCAAGACTAACAGAAGAAGAAAATTTGTTGCACAGCTGATTGGAAGGAGGGCAAAAGAGGAACTCATTCAAAGAGTATATCTGGACATCCTGAGGGATGTTAGATCAGTGTTAAGACCAAACAACACCCTAATGTGAGGAAAGATGAGAAGAAAAATGTAGAGAAATATGCATGAGCTCTTTGTTCTTTTATATCAATCCTGCATATATGTAGTCATTGCAGTAGCTAAAATAAAGCATGCCTGTTGGTGGAGCTCTTACAGACAGACCCCCTCTCTGCTGCAACTCTTGTCTTTTTGAAGAAGTAACTGTGCTTGCAGGGTCCTTGCAAGTTAACATCTTAAAAACCATTTGGCTAAAATTATAGGGGATAAAGTTAAGGTGGACTTTGAGCTTTCATTTCAATTAGGTGTAGCAAACAACTGGAGCAACAAGCTGTATGCCAGAGGAGCCAGGGTGGAGGCAGTACTGCTGTCTGTCCAAGCCAAGGGAAGGCTAAAAGCACAAGCCAGTGCTCTAGTATGGTAAGCATGCAGCTGAGGGGCATGCCAGGGTATATATGGTAAGTTTTCCAGAGGACAGGTGGATCTTTCCGTTCATGTTAGTATCTTATGGTCTAGGGGCACACCTGCATCTCCTTGTCAAAAAGATGGGTAATAGTACACACCTTTCAAATGGTAGTTTCCATTTACTTTTTGAGACTATATTCCCTAAAGAAACCATAATGATTTAAAAAGAAGTTCCTCACAGATGTGGACACCATATTAAATATGGCTTGTGCCATTTTAATCCCTGGGTTTTTTTTATAGTGGAACTTCTAACAGCAAGCTGCAAGGGTTCAGAAGTGCCTGACGAAAACAAGAGAGCATTTTCTTATTCTTCATATAAAGTTAATTGGGGAATCTAAGCTAATTTGGTTTCAAAATGAAACTGTGCCTTTAATTCTCTGCATCTTGCTTTAGTACTTGATTCCCAAGTTTGATCTGCAGTAATTCTCATCTTTCACAATGTTACCATAACCTTGCTCAAGTAACCACAGAGGAGAGAGAGGTAGTGTACTGCATTTTAGCTGAAAGTTCAGGATTGCTGATGGGTGATAAGAATAACTGTTTTAACATAGGGTGTTCATGGGCAGTGTGGGCTGAAAGTATTTAGGAATAGCTGCCCATAGAACATAACCAGAAGAGTGTTTGTACCTGGCAAATGTCAAGTGGTTCACCCATTGTATTAGAAAAAAAAAACATTAATCTGGTATAATACCACAATAATTAAATTAATAGGTGATGTTTTGGTTTAAATTCATTAATTTATTATTACCTTTTGACTTTCAAATCACTGGCTTTCCTGGGGCCCCACTTCCCAGTGTAAATTTCTGTCTGGGAAGCTGGGGTTTTCCTTTACCCACATACATCCTTTACCCACATTTCCTTCCCTATTACCACAGGGCATGAGCTGTGCTGGTTGAGGAGAGGGAGGTGCTGTGCCAGCTGTGGGTGCAGCAGCTTCAGGCAGCAGCAGAGGCCGTCTGAGCGTGGCTGGGTGCTGGGCTGGCGCATCTGCGTCGCTGTGAGTCACGGCTCAGCCCTACACTTCTCAACCTGGTCAAACAAGACACTCCTGGCTGGCACATGAAATTGTGCTGCCAGCTTCCCCTCCCCTCCTGGGTTTCAACAGACTTTTTGGTACAAAAGAAACTTGGTTGTGCCCACCTGCCAGCTAACTTGATTTCTTTTGATTGCGCTGTAAAAAGAAGAGTTCGCTCTGCTTATCACGTTTGTACTTTGGTTATGGTGTCAGGCTTGGGCAGATTAATTGGTTGTAGCTTTAGCAGAGCTGTCAGGGTATTTAACCCATTGGAGAAAAATTGCCTAAGCTGATGATAAAAAGGCTTTAAATGCAGAGCAATTACTTAGTGCTAACAAAGCACCATGACTACACACTTTGTCCAAATGCAAAAAGCAAAGTCTTATCAGTGGTTTTGTTTGCAGGAGGACACTAAAAGATAACCTTTGTTTGTGCAAATACTTACCTGATAAGATCATCCAAAAGGGAACGGATGAAATTTCTGTTTCTATCTTGCTTGAAGGTTATGCTTCAGATTACAAAGTATCAAACAAGAAAGAATACTAATCACAAACTGAGAATGCTCAACACTCTCTGACAGTTGAACCCGGTGTCTCCGATGGTGGGTTTCTTTCTTGGCATTGATTGCTTTTATTTCTAGAGCATAACAATAAAGCAATTTAGAGACCTTTAACCAATAGGACTTTGGATTTCATTGTTCACAGGAACTGGCAAAGCCAGAGGGCTGGTTAGCATTGAACTTGGTTTGTTCATTGCAGGCTTAACCCTGACTGGTAGCCAGGCTTTACAGAAACAGCAATCCTGTGACTCACAAGGGTTCTGTTTTGCAGTGATGGTGAAACTGGCTGCAACTGGCTGGGGAGTTTCCAGACTGCAAGCTTAGGACGTGCTTTTAGTGGGACGTACGCTCGATGCTATTTGCCCCTCAGGGGTCACAGGTCACATTCTGAAGCAGCAGAGGTTTGAGTTTTTATTGTGATGAGACTTAACATCTTGCATTTGACCTCTATCTAGCTCACTCCATTATTTTTTTTTCTTTGTTAAGATTTTGCTGAAAGGACACAGGTTATTGAATGCTCTTAATTGACCAACTTGAAAAAATCCAGTTCGTTAGAGCTCATTGATAAAAAGATTTACAAAACTGACATACTTCATTTTGTTTTCAAATAACTTACCAGAGATTTCCCATTTGGTGTTTGTAAAGGACCTTTATATCAAGGGAAAAATAAAATGCAAGCACATGTTTTGGTCTCTTTGGATCAAGGCCTTTTATTAACCCAAGCATGCCCAAAGCTCCATCATGCAGAAAGTAATTACATATTCTGAAATGTTTCTAAGGTAGTGATCTCAGCCTGCTTTGTGGTCTGTGTCAGATTTTTAGTGTGAATTCCTGAGTTTAGGTTGTTTTGGATGCCATGCAGTACTTAGTCTGGATGCTAATGCAATGGTAGGGTGTTTGTGTGAGCCCATCTCGCCTGCTGTGCTCTACTGACTTTGGCTTTTCTTTGGCCAATTTCAGTTGCAGCTGACTGAGATGGAGATGGCAAAGACATTATGTTCCTACTAGTTACATGAGAGGAAGTGTCTGGGTCGAGAAGCAAGAAGCTCTGAATTAGTCCCGTGTGCCCCCTGCTGAAAAGGACTTTATATGAGCCATCACCTCATGAGGCTCAGAGGACCTGAGCAGACAAGCAAGCTGTTGGAAAGCAGCCTTTGGAAAACAGCCATCATTCATTTGCTTGCTCACTGGACTACTTAGACTGTGTGGATATCTTTCCCCAACTGATTTGCTTGCATTTTGTGATGAGTTTTTTTGAAAATGCATTTTAATATTCTGGTACCTCTTATGCTCCTGTTCCCCATCCACTAGACAAGACTGGCAGGAAAGAAATGCATCTGTGGGAGGTGGCTTCACAAGTTGTGTTCAGGTAGCTGTTGAGATTCATTTTTTTTTCTAAATGAGACAAATAGAAGTCTTCTGGAGGAGACCTTAATTGCAGACCTGCAGCACAGAGGTGTGTTTTTGAAACAGCTGCTGAGCTCACCATGGCTGTGGTGAGGGCACATCATTTATCTTTTGGATGATCAGGGAAGGAGCTGCCTACTTTTAGGCAATTTCAGTGTTTTCACACTCACGGGGCTGTGTGCTGTCCACCTTTGGTGATGTAGGCAAGTGCTGAGGGAGTGTTTTGCAATTCCACAGGTATTGGGAACTGTACAGGAATTGGTCTAGTTGCTTCATAAAAAATTGTGTAAATGCTTTGTATGTAGAAGCTCTGGCTGCTCAGCTGTTGTTCTGTGGCCCACCACAACCAAATGGTGATTTTTCTAGTCAGTAGAAGGGCTGCAAATCTGAAGCTGGACCAGCCTTACTTACTGAGGGGTTTTTAATGCCTCAGTTTCCATAGCAATGGAAATAAGCATTCCTCTCACTTGAGTGCCAAGGGTGTGTGTGTATATGTGTGTGTATGTATGTGTCTTGAATAAGACTGAGAGAGCAGTGCATATTTATCTTCCTGGAAGTAGATTTGGAAGCAGGAGTGTTGGCTGCTGGCTCTGCAGAGCTGCTGCTGCACACTGACATATCTCAGGGAGAGAGTGACTGCCACCATGGCCTGTGCTGACTGAGATGCCCATGAGAAAGAGTGTCCCTCAATCATGAGTTTGCTTTTCATCTGCACATTGCTTATTAGGAGTCAGAAGCTTCAGGAAATAAAATGCAGTCCTTGAAGGCAGGGGAACATGATGTTAGTCATTGATACTAGTCGTTGACAGTTTCTGCCTTATGGGCTATTCAGGTTATTTCCTGAAAAAGGAAATCTTTCATTAGCTAATTATTTTCCTTAGCAGTGCTGTAAGGTCATCAGCAAATAATACAGTTCCTGGCAAAGCTTCCACAATGTTTAGTGCCTGCCTGTGTGATCAGGGGAGAATGATGGGGAGATTTTAATGAAAGAAATTCTATCAGAGCTGAAAAATACTAATGGCTTCAAAATCCTGTTCAGAATTGACTCCTTAGCAATCAATTTTAATTAATCTTCTATGTGCAAATGAGAAATCCCAATGTCGTATGTTGTCTGCTCTCTGGATCTTGAGTGTTTTCTAGTGGTCTTTGACATTGTGCCAAATATATGATGAAGTTGTGATGCAGCAGAGCCACTGAAACACATTCACCTCTAATTGGAGTGATGGTATAGCCTACAGAACTGAAAGGGGAAAATGCAGTATCCCAGTGAGACTGCAGCTGAGAATTAGCTGGGTAGAGCAGATATGTGTGGTGAGTCAGAAGAAGCAAGGGCATAGTCCTGCTCCAGAAGAGTGCTGGAAGATTGGCAGTGCCCTGTTATTGCCTTGCTTATAGGACTCTTGCCATCCAACCCCAATAAAGTTTCCAGTTTTTTTCAAAAGTACAAAAGGAATATGAGACTTTGTACCTGAACAGCAGTGAAAAGTCCTAGTCCTTCTAAAACAGCTTTGAAATCATCATTTTAAGCTACAACTAATAAAGTAGAATGTACCAAGGAGCTTCCATAATCTCTTAGATTCAGTGTTCTGTCCAAGATTGCAGTTGGTACTCTTTTTCCTGCTGATCTGTGGCTTAGCTAATTATGTTGTTGCAGCTTCTAAAAGATCTTCTTTGAGTTCCTGTGTATTTTCTTATTAGTCTCATATCATGATTACAGAATCACAGAATGTCAGGGGTTGGAAGGGGCCTAGAAGATCATCTAGTCCAACCCCCCTGCC